>JASDQU010588039.1:12381-26415 GCA_032191745.1 Picea mariana | reverse complement strand
GTTCCTGACTTAGTTTTCTTTAAAAGAAGGGATCGTGGACACAATAGAAATTAAAATTTATGAAATGAAAGGTATTTACTTTTATACATACGAAATATGTACTTTTATAGAGTATGGGGATGACATTTTATAGAGTATGCACGGAGCCCTGAATTCATACTTAGCCTGTTTTTTGCATCGCGGGTTCTCGGGTTGGCGGTCTGAAAATAGGTGTTTGTTGTTCCATGGCCTACAAAGAATACCTAGATTTCTGCAATATACAAATTGACAAGCAGAGTTCAGACTATTTGAATTGTAAAAAATAGTGGTATTGTATGTTACATAAGTTTGTTAACAAAAAACACAAAAAGAAATTAGCATTCCTGACTTAGTTTTCTTTGAAAGAAGGGATCGTGGACACAATAGAAATTGAAATTTATGAAATGAAAGGTTTTTGTATAGCTTAATTTATACATACAAAATATGTAATTTTATAAATCGAAGCCCTTATTCCACACTTTGCAAGTATTTAGATGGTGAGTTATCGGGATGTCGGGCTGAGATTTGGGCTTCTGTTCTTTTGTGCCCTACAAAAGGCACCGATAGTTTCGCGATATACAAACTGACAATCGGACTTCTGGACTATTAGAATTTTAAGCGCATCATGTCCAAAAAATATAGCATTGGGCCTCTATTGTTCTGTGGCCTACAAAGAATATGCACAGTTTCGCAATATGCAAATTGACAAGCGGAGATTGGAATATTTCAATTGTAAAAAATAGTGGTAATGTCTGTTACATAGGTTTGTTGACAAAAAAAAAAATTAGCATTCCTAACTATGTAGTTTTACAAAATTTTCTTTACATGGGTTTACATACACTGGTGGGAAAAGGGGCAAAAAGTATAGTACCAATGTCTGTTACATAGGGCGGTGGACAAAAGGACCAATTAAATAGCATTCCCAAATTAGTTTTCTTTGAAACAGGGGCTCCTCAACACAAGAAATTGAAATTTATGAAATTATAGGTTCCTGGAGACCATAAACTATACATAGAAAATATGTAATTTTTTAAAGTATATATTTACTTTTATACATACGAAATATGTACTTTTATAAAGTATGAGGATGAGATTTTATAGAGCAAGGATAGAGCCTTCATTCCATACTTGCACGGAGGCCTGATTCCATACTTAGGCAATTTTTGGATCGCAGTTCTCGGGTTGTCGGGCTGGAAATTGGGCCTGGGTTATTCCATGGCCTACAAAGAGCAGCCAGAGTTACATGATATACAAATTGAGAATCGAGCTTGTAGACTATTTTAGCATTCGCGAATTAGTTTTATTTACATAGGTTTTACATACGATGGTGGACAAATGTACAAAAAATATAGTACCAATGTTTGTTACATAGGGCAGTGGATAAAAGGACCAAATAAATAGCATTTCCGAATTAGTTTTCTTTAAAACAGGGGCTTCTGGATAGAAGAAATTGAAATGTATCAAATTATAGGTTCCTGGAGAGCATAAACTATACATAGCAAAAAACATTATTTTTTAAAGTAGATATTTACTTTTATACATATGAAATATGTACTTTTATAAAGTATGGGGATGAGATTTTATAGAGCATGCACGGAGCCCTCATTCCATACTTGCATGGAACCCTCATTCCATACCTAGGTAGTTTTTGGATCGCGGGTTGTCGAGCTTGCGGGCTGAAAATTGGGCGTGTGTTGTTCCATGGACTACAAAGAGCACCCACAGTTTCGTGATATACAAATCGACGAGTGGACCTGTGGACTATTTTAATTTTAAGGGTCTCTCTGGAAAAATTATGAAGGACATGTGGTAAAGATGCAAGAAATGACATACTCTCTATACATTTGAGTATAAAAAAAGTAGTGAACAGAATTTTATGACATTTATATAGAAAAAAAAATGGAACATGTTACATACTCCTGGAAATTTAAAGAAACATATACATATATATGTGAAATATGATATCTCAAATTTGAGTGAGTCATTTATGTCATACTTTATATTGAAAATGACCAGGCTGGAGAAAAAATGCATAAGAAAAAAAGAGAATTGAGACAAAATAAACATAATGAGTTCACATTCAGCATAGCTGAAGGTAAAAATATAGGAACACGTAAATATATAAGGAGACAAAAGAATAGTTTTATTTGGAATATATGAAAAAAATAATAGTTTGGTACATATCCCTGGAAATGTAAATGTGTTTGTCATATAGACTGGGATTGGGGCTCCCGCGAACCATAACAGAAATATGTACAAGAAATAGGACTGTGGAACGAAGTTGGACAAGGTAGAATGTAATACCTGAAAAGTAGAAATGGGAAGATCAGTTTTTGGCTATAGATTTCTACTTAGAAAAGTTGGAATAATTGGATTGATAAAGAAAGGACTATCACTATACACTTACAGGGATGGCACGTATAAGTAATTTTGGTATTTGTTTGGTCATGCCTTTTCCTGTTGGTTTTTGTGGGTGACCCACTTGAATAACTGGATTAATAAACAGAGGATTTATGCATTTGCCTGTTGGATTTCTTCGGTGACCCACTTCAAGTTCTCTTCAATATAGCTTTGCAAGGGGGCGATGTTGATGTCATTGCGGATTTGAATGCTGAAAACTTCATTTTCTAATTTCGTTAGATCAATTGAAAGTTTACACAGAGCTTCATGAATGTATCCATTTTGTATCGAATACTGGACTAGCCAGTTGTCCACCTCTTCTTCATGATATTCAACAATCCTGTAAAAAAATTCTAAAGACAAGGCCTTCAAATTATCAACGTGTTTATCGAAATCTTGTTTGGTTAACGCCAACGAGTTGAGGATTAAGATGGGATCCTGGAAGTCATTTGTGTTTCCTACTAAGTCTATTTTGGTGAGGTTTGTGAATAATGTTTCTTTCTTTGATATTGCTTGCTCACATGATTGGACGATGAGATACAGGTTCTTCACTTTCTCTTTACAGCATGCTTCTAATTGAGTGAGTTGTTTTTTGGATGGGAGATCACATTGTCTTCTTCTCGTCTCTGGCATGTTGGTTACATGAAAGGCAAAAGGGATGACCATGTGCACATAGAAAGCTTCTTCATTTTTTAAATCCATCTGCAGAAGCAGGAGCAACTTATGTGCCCTGCTCCCCGGGGAATCCATATTATGTGATGCTTCCCAGGCCTTAGTAATTAGTTCCATTCTTTTGTTGATATTTTTCTCCACATATCCTCTACAGGACACGAGGAAGCTGGAGGACCCTTTTAGATTTGTTTCAGGGGTGCACGTAGTCGCAGGCATGACTATTTTCCTCTAATTCCTTAATCTAGTTCTTTAGTCTTGCATTTTCGGCTTCAATGACTGCAACGGAATCATGAAGAGAATCTTCGGTTGCCATGTGAAGTTGAGATATTTTTGACAGCTGCATATTGGCAAGGTCAAGTTCTGAACGATGTTTTCTTTTCTTATTTTTCACATCTATTTTAAATTTCAATGATTAATTTTTTTGATTCAGTTTCAAAAGCAGCACTCTGAAATACGAAGGATTCATCTTCATCAAAAAATTTGGTATCAACCATGTCCATTGAGCAGGTATGTTGAATTGGGTCTTCGGGCTGATCAAGGTTGTAGAATATGCTTTCCAGATCAGGGTCAAGATCCATGTTTTCACTGTAAATTTTGGGTTGCTCCGCCTCCCCTACAATTCCTTCTTCTGCATAGGTAGCTTGTGAGGAAGATGTTCAGTGTATCTCTACAAAATTGTTGTGGAGCTGCTACCAGTAGTTTATGAAAACGTTGGTTTTCTCCAGACACTGCTTGAAATGAAGAAATGGAGGGGACAATATAACCCCCCGGAAACATTGCTTCAATGCGTGCGAATGGAAAATCTCCTCATTAATGACAATATCTATGTGTGTTGTATGGTGACCTGTTAGAAGTAAAGTGTAATTATTGCATACTTAGAAGTGCGAAGGTGGGGGTTATGGTGAAGAACATTTAAGGATTGGAGGTTTCTTGAACGAACCAATCTGGCAGCGTGTGAATGACATTCCATGGTATTTGAAATTAAGAGTGGGAAGAGATTGGAGGTTTCGTGAAGGAAGAAAGTTGGCGGCGTGTGAATGACATTCCATGGCATTTGAAATTAATACTGGGAAGGAATAAGAAAAGCCTTCGCAAAAATTTCATTAATGGCAGAACTTCTCGAGCCTTGCGCGCATCAATGACAACTTAGACGTTGCCTACATAATGACCTGTTAGCATTAAAGATTTAGAAAGAAGACACACACACACACACACACACACACACATATATATATAAACACTATTTCTTATTATGCACACGTTCGAAGGTGACCGGCACGGGGAAGAGCAAGCAAGGAAGGAATGGCTAAGTCTAAAAGTGCATGGTGAAACTGCTGAGTGTTAGCATGAGTCGGAATTGTTTAGCTAAGCAAGCCAAAGGTCTTGGTCCGACTGCCAGTTCATATTTCATAATTCATGTGCAACACCAACTCTACGGTTACCAAATGAGTATGTGTAGAAACGAGGCAAAACTAAAAATGTACTTCATGAAGTATGGAAAAGAGATTTTATAGATTCGGGATCGCGAGTTCTCGGGTGGGCGGGCTGAAAATAAGGCCTCTGTTGTTCGGTGTTCTACAAAATATAGCACACACAGTTCCGCAATATACAAATTGACAAGCGGACTTGCAGGGTGGCTGACATTTTATAGACCATCCACAGTTTTTGGATCGCGGGTTCTCAGGTTGGTGTGGTCAAAAATAGGGCTCTATTGTTCGGTGCCTTACAAATAGGTTATGATAATAAATTGACAAGCGGATTTGCGGGTTGGCTGGCTCAACATTCTATTTTAGGCGTGGCATGCTCCCACAAACAAGCAATACATACTTGCGGGCTATACATTGGGCCGATTTTCTTCATATAGAAATTGGGTTCTCGGACTGGTGCGGTAAAAATTGGCTAAGCAAAGCAAAGGGCTCCGTCCGACTCCCAGTGCACATTTCATAATTCATGTGCAACACCAACTCTGTGGTTACCATATCAGTATGTGTAGAAACGAGGCAAAACTAAATATGTACCTTTATAAAGAATGGACATGAGATTTTATAGATCATGTACCGATATCGCATTCCTTACTTGCGGGTTCTCGGGGGGGGGTCAAAAAATAGGCCTCTATTGTTCTGTGTTCTACAAATAGGACATACAGTTCCGCGATATACAAATTGACAAGCGGACTTGTAGGGTCGCTGAGATTTTATTGACCATGTACAGTTTCTGGATCGCGCATTGTTGAGCTAGCGGGGTTAAAAATAGACCTCTATTGTCCGATCCCTAGCAAATTGCTTATGATAATAAATTGACAAGCGGATTTGTCGGTTGGTCGGCACAACATTTGTCAATTAACAAGCAGATTTACGAGTTGGTCAGCTGTACATTCTACTTCTAGTCATTTCCGCGATATCCAAATTGGCAGACTCCAGGGCTCGCGGGCTCCCAGAAACGAGCACTACATACCAAATATGCACAGTTCCCTTATTCGATACGTAGTCACTTATTTGGATCACGCACTTGTGGGCTATACATTGTGCCTCTAATGTTTTGTGTCCTGCAAATAGCAGTCATAGTTGGGAGATATACATATTAACAAGTGGACTTGCGGGTTGGCTGGCTCAACATTGCATTTCTGCTAGATGGCAGACGTGCAGCATAGCAGCCTCTCGGTGAAAATAAAAAAATAAAAAAATAAAAAAAACATACCTGCAAACAAGTTTGACAAATACAAAGAAAGTAAACAAAAAATTGTTTACTATGGAACACTGGTAGAAAAAGAATGCACATTTGCATGGATTCCTCTACATCTCTAGGTAGGAGTTCTTTGTGCCCTCTAGTTTTCCTCTCTATTTCTATCAACAAAAGGGATATGAACATAAGTTCAGATGTTAAGAAAAAGGCAACTACTATGTACATATACAAAAAAAAAAATAGAATAAGATGAATAGAGTCACAAATAGTTTTTGGGAGGATGTACTTTTTTTTTTATTTGCACAATGTATATTTTATAATTCGAATAGAACAAGGTCTATATGCTCACCAAAACGATATCTGTAGAAACGAGGGATACAGATATGCTTTGAAACATAGAAATATGAATTTGCAATAAGTTTGATGTATATGTCATAAGTCAAGTGCAATACCAATTGTATCGTGATCAGACCAATATGTGTCTAAGACAAATAAATTGTATTGAGGAATGAGCACATTGGACTAGACAAAGTCAAAAAGTGCGTTTTGCAGATGACCTGTGTTGTTCAAAAGAAAGCGGAGACTGTATTTGCACATGTAGTTTTCCAATTATTTTGTTCTACCAGTATTTTGTAGCATGTTAATATTGAAGTCTCCTACAAGTACAATGGGTTCGTTCAGATGGAAATGGCCAAATGAATTGGAAATAAAATGTACTATGTTGGAGAATGTTGCATGGGGAGCAGCATACAGATTCAGTATTGCAACTTTTGTTTCATGGGAAAAAAAATTTGCAAGCACCAGTTCAACATTCTTTTCGTCGATATGTATATGGTCCAAAATTGGTACATGTTTTTTCACCAGTATCATCACCCCATATGTAATGTAACTTAATATGCAATTGTGATTTGGGAATTGTTTGTTCTCCATGCATAATGCCATGTGTGTTTCCTGCAAGCACAGAATATCATATTGCATTAAATCATAGTCATTTAGTATATCATCCATGTGTGCATTTAAGATGTGTGTGTTAAGCGAGAGAATTGGTACAGATGAATTTGTTTGTATGGATTGGTAATCATAATGCAGTTGCCATTTTTCGGTGGTCCTAAGTCGTTCCATCTCAATATCAACTTTGTGTTTCACTTTGAAGTTATCTTTTGTGAGAGGACTTAGTAAATACAAAGAGTCTATGCTTCTGAGACAGGACAGTGCTATGTATACAAGTCCATGTATTTGAATTCCAGCAGGCTGAAATGCAACATTATCAAGTGTTAGTCCTTGTGATCTGTGGACTGTACATGCACATGCAAGTTTAATGGGAAACTGTTTTCGAATCTTCAGTCGACCTTTCTTTGTTGATGTCGATATTGGCTTCGATATTCGCAAAATAGGTGTCTAATCGCTTCCAGTGTTTGAATTATATAGATAAAACAACTTGCTTGCTTGTCGCTTGCCTATATGTGGTTCATGGAATTTAATCCAAAGGACATCCACTTTTTATGTCTTCGTATAGCCTTTCAGTATTCCATCTACACCATTCACCAAGCCATCCTGTGAATCATAGTTACAGGCATATATTTCAACTAGCATTTCTAATTTTAGTACAAGCTACAAAGGTAAAGTGACTAAATGTTCATGACGTGGCACATTTCCATGGTTGTCCTCTTCCAGGTCAATCGAATTGATGATGATATCATCGTCGGGCATGAGTGACAGCATGTGGTTGTTATGCTTTGCAACATCCTTATTTTTGTAGAACAGGTAATGGAACGTTGGGTCCGTTGGTGCATGTCGTAAGCACCTCAAATTGATATAGGTCAAGTCATCATATGTTTAGTTGTTTGTGCACATTCTATTCAAAATTGCAATGAATGTTTCATTTGTCTAGCACATTGTAGTATGCAACTCAAAGCATTTAATATTGTCTATCCAGAAGTCATAGGTGACTGTTTCCATGTTAACGGTAGGTTGTTCAAATATCAAATAATCTTGGATGGGTTGTGCCTAGTAAAGATCCCCACGGAATATCATGTCAATGTTTCCAAAGTATTTCGTCTGCACATGTTTTATGCTTCTTAATCAGTTGTCAATGGAATACAAGAACCGACTCCCAATCAAATATGCTTCATCTATAAATACAAGTTGGAGTTCCTCGTAAAGCTTAGATAATGTATCCAACATTTCCTTGCTAAGTGGAAGAAACTGTGAGTTCTTAAAAGGCAATAAAAATGCAAAGTGGATTGTTGTTCCACCAGCATTGTATGCATCTTTTCCTGTGTACGCAACTATTAGGCCCTTTGGTTTCATAGGATCAGAGGAATTGTTTGAATCATAGATTCGTATAAGCATTTGGAACAATGATTTCACTGTGAATGTCTTGCATGTTCCTCCTTCGCCTGTAAGGAACATGTGCACAGGACTGTTCATGTTCAAGCGTTTTTTAAGAGAAATTTCCTTTAGAATTGTTTGTTGTTCATGATTCAACAGACATCTTATTATGTGGTATTCATTATTTTCAATTAGGAAAGGATGTTTTGTAACTTGAAAACCAAGATTGATACGTTTTTCACTTCCAGCCGCTGGAGGACGAGGCAAATCTGCTTGTAAGTCATAGGACTCAGAAGGAGTTCTGGTTGCTTTTGGGTTTCTGAATGTCTCATCGTGATCGCCAGGGTTTTCTAGGTCATTAAGTGCAACTTCTAGATTGCACCATGTTGGATTAACATTGTAGGTAAATTTAGCTTCATTGATGTGCACTATAGTCTCAAACGCAACATACGCAGCCTCCCATGTAGAGAAGTTATGTATTAATGTCTGTTCATTTTCATCGAATGGAATGTATAGCAACAGTTTTTCTCTACAATAGTTTTCATAGTCACAATGTTTATTGTATTTGACAAACCGTATCACAAAGTGTTTTTTTTTTTGATATGAGTGTACCATTTTTTTTGTAATGTGATATGAATTTTTCTAAGTAGATATGCCTAATAGGAGATGGACGTTGGACGTAATAATCAATAATAGAGTGACATACCACGTCCTCTAAATTGTCAGGCTCTTGTTGTAGCAAAACCGGTGGTTTAAGCACAAATGTGCGTTTTTCAGGTGGAGATGTGTTTATGAAGACATATTTTCTTGAACTACAAGTGAGGGGCAAGGAAAGGGCGATGTGAATTGCTTGCTAAGAAGAAATTTGTTGAAGATTAAGAAATGTATTGCCAAGTGTCTGTATCATTTGTATCGCATCAATATAACTTCTTTCATGTTCTTTGCGTATTTTTCTGAATGCACTTGTCATAGATTTGTCAATCTTCATCATATACGAGGTACAGTATGATGCGGCAGCATTTTCATTCAGCACGTACTGTGCATCTGTATTTTCTTTCCACATAACTGGCATGTCCTTGGAGAAACTGTTGTTCCAAATATGGGAGAGTTTTCGTTTAAGGAAAGTGTTGGTTTCCTAAGCGTACATTGTATGGCTTGGATGTACTCAACTTCTAATATATTTACCTGTGTCAAGAAGGCATCAAAGCTCATCATTTCGTTAAATCCTCATTGTTCTCTAAAATAACTGGCTCTATGATTCTTGTATCTCTCATTGGCGGCATAGGAAAGTTGTATCTACAATGTGAGTTTTTCATTTTCTACAACTTATTGTATGGTAGTGTCTATGGACTTTCGCAAGTTCTGGATCCAAATGATCTGTGTTGCATATTATGTATTTATCCACAAATTGTTCGATCTCTAAATTGTTATCAGTTCCATAGACCGGTGCACCCTCTATCCACAACAGTGCGTGGTCATGTTCATTTCCCCTATTCTGGAATTCAGTCACAAAAAAGTAGTTCGATATTTTTCCGAAAAACATTTCATCATGGCATATCAATTGTATCAAAGCATTTATTCTATGTCTATAGTATCGAGTACATGTCACTAGGTCTTTTCTTATGAGGTAGTCAATGTCGTTATTTGCCAGTGTAGCAGTTTCTTTTTTATGTTTCTTGTTCCATTGCAGGTCAGATACGGCAGCCACCAATGGATCCCAACAATGCTCTGCACTTGTAAATGTAATGAAAATTGTTGGCGGGCCCAATTGACAGATCATTGCAAAAACATTTTTTTTGTTTTGTTGCAAATATAGAGGGTGGGAAGGGGGGGCATTAATAGAGAATTTATATTATAAATTCTCTATTTATGCCCCCCTCCCACCCTGTATAGAGGGTGGGAGGGGAGGGCATAAATAGAGAATTTATAGGCATTAATAGAGAATTTACTCCCACCATGTATAGAGGGTGGGAGGGGGGGGCATAAATAGAGAATTTATAGGCATAAATAGAGAATTTATAATATAAATTCTCTATTAATGCGCCCCCCTCCCACCCTGGGGCATAAATAGAGAATTTATCAGGAGAGGTGTGGATGTTCTTGAAATCTATGTATCCAATATCAGATTTCAAATTTTTTTCTAGGTTTACTTTGCACTTCACATCCTTGGCCAACAACTTTTTTCCTTGTAACTGGCATTTTCTTATTCGGACCCACATGTAGGACAGAACTTGCTCTATTATTATGCGCATTGTTTTGAAAAACAAATTTGTTATGCGACAGGAGAAGCAACTGCTTGAATGTAGCAGCTCCCATCAGACTATTTTATGATAATTGAATCATTCTGTAATATCAGTGCCACGTGGATCTTCATAGAAGAGTGTTAGAAAGTTCATTTCCTCGATGAATTTGTCCTTGAATATTCCAAGTGGACGTTGCCCCTCGCCAGGTGCAATTTCGACAATTTTGTCTTGCAAGTCACGAATGCACTGTGAATCAGTGAATCCATGCACCAATGTTTCAGTAGGTGTTTCATTCTCTGATTCATCACCTGTATCAAAATCACTAGGATTTTCGAGAGTGTCTACAGAGTTGGCATGTTCTTCTGTGAGAACATTGTTCCAGTTGCCATTTATACAAATGTTCTCTGCTTTGTACAGGGCCCTGGAACATAATTCCTTTAATGCTTTCATAACAGCATGCACACGTACTTTGCATGTCTGATACGCATTTTTGTATCGCAAGCGTCTTTTCAGAGCCAGAGCAGTTGTAATTGTATTGTTAATGAATTGTGGCAACGCTTTTTGCACAACATCTAACTGAACAGACACATTAATAATTGACCTTGTTAAGCCCATATGAGTTTGTTTATAGCCCCAAGGTCTGATTTGAGCAAATGAAATTCGCAGAGACACAAGTCTGTTCCGTAAGTGCACTTACATCTGCTAGTGGTGTATTATATCTTATTTGCTCAGGGGTTGCAAACTGTGGCATTTTTCCATTTTCAACTAATCGTTTGCATGGAAGACAAACTTTCCCACTGGAAAATGGTTTATCATGCATTGTCAACCGGAGGTATTCTGCTTGCAAATCAGGCGTGAAAGACTTACTATTTTTTGAAAAATTCAATTGTTCACAAATTGCACTTGCAATGGAAGGAGTGTCTTTCATTTGTTTCATGTAGGTTTGTCTTGCATTTTTCTTTCGCAGGGAAGTATGGGTAAAAACTATTTCCTGGTTTTCATTGGTACTACTGCATGGTGTTGCTTCTAGACCACGAACTAGCACAGTTGCATGACCATTGTGGGATATGCGATCGCACTTGTTTATGTTCTGCTATGCACAAACAAATTTCTTTGCATTATGATATGTGAGTTTCTCTCTAAAAGGAAGTGTAGCAATATATTTTTTTCTCTCGCGCATGACCTTTTTCAAGTTGTGGTAACTTACTCTAGGTTTCTTGCCCAAGGGCAGGATGAGCTGGTGGCAATTGGTATGAATTTCACTCTCACCTAGCTTCTTAGAAACTACTTTACATTTTTTGTTCAAGGCTTCTATGGCCTTATCACAAATCGAACGAATTTGATGAATATTTTTTTTCAAATTGTGATAACTTACTCTACGTTTTGTGTTTAAGCCCTCTATGGCCTCATCACAACTGTCATGAATTTTACGCATGTTTTTTTTGTTCAAGCCCTCTCTGCCCATATCGCAACCGAGAGGAGTCTCGTTTTCACTAAAAAGCATTCCACGTGTATGCAGATTTGATGTCATTTGGGTGGCATGGACAATGAACCATGAACAACTGATATGTCCAAGCAAAGGTTCATAATGGATATGTGTTGTATATGTTTTCTATGAGAGAATGTCAATTGTTCGATCGTGATTTGAATCGGTAACCCAGGAATGGACATTGTCATCTGGTAAGGGTGACTAGACCTAGATATTCACCCTGAATGTCATAGACAACCATTGCAAACAGAATCTTCAACCCTCCATATTCTCTTTTTCATATGGAAGCACCATGTTCACAAGGTATTCCTGCCAACTTCCAACTGCCGACATATTTTCTACGAGATATGGGCAAAGGTGTTGATGTAAGCACCTAAAAGCCTGTTGGTTGTCCCCTATAATCGCATTGCAAAAGGACTATACAGTGTAAAGCCACAGCGATTGAACATCGAACTCCGCTGCCACCAAACAGAAAATTGCATTGAACAAACTATCTCCACAGCAAGACACAACATTTGTCGCCAGCTGTAAACCATGACAATCTATGCCATGCAAAATCCGTTTCCATTGCAATTGAAGGTCTTTGCAAATAATGGACAAGTAAATACGAGGACCTTCTATATTGCATATGGATATTTTTTTGTACAGCAATGGTTCATAATGGCCACTAAGGGCATTGGCATCATGGAACAAGATGCAATATGGATTGTCAGATGCAGTTTTGTTGAATAGTAGATATCTTGTTTTTCTTGTCAATGACCATATGCCAACTGATATATTCAGTCAGTTAGACAGCCACCATATACAAAATGTATCTCCCCAAAGTCCCCTCTGTTGTGCAGGAAGAACTAGAGATGCAGACAACCGCATCTTTGAAAAATATGTAGTGACATCATGTATTCCATGCAACTGTCGAAGAAAATCATATTCCA
The DNA here is from genome assembly GCA_032191745.1 of Picea mariana. Taxonomy (NCBI): domain Eukaryota; kingdom Viridiplantae; phylum Streptophyta; class Pinopsida; order Pinales; family Pinaceae; genus Picea; species Picea mariana. The sequence continues at coordinate 13,648 of JASDQU010588039.1, read as the reverse complement.
GTTTGTATTCATAGGACTGCAAAGCCTCAGCATCGCCATTTTTAAAACAGGTCAAGAAATAATCTATCAATCAATTGCGCAGCTCGGTCGACGAATACCGAAAATGCAATATAACCTGGAATGTATCGAAAAGAAAATCCTCAACAGTATACAAGAATGCATCCAATCTAAAAAGCTCATTGCTATGCAAAACCACGTCAATGTTGTCATGTATAATGGATTGTGTATCTATTTCATACGACTCAACATCTATTACTTCTTGCATCTCTTCAACTGTCATTTTTAAGTTGTTTGCTACATACTTTTAGTTTCTATCAAAATAGAGAAAAGCAGGGGGGGGGGGAATAAAAGGTAGAAAAATAAAAAAGAAAAGCAAAATAACGCACCAATTCTTTCAACCTTCTTCTTCTCAACTTGAATCCCCCCTATTCCCCATACCAGATAAGAAGAAAACAGATTGACACTGGAAACTGCACCAAACAGAAGAAAGAACGCAAATAAATAAAACCATAACTTTACTCAGCAGAAAGAGAATAGGTAGATGTAGTTTTCCGACCCACGAAATAAAAGCATACCCTGTGTTTTCCCAACTACTTTTCGTAAATCCCTCTGCATTGCAATTTTCGGAAAACCTGTGGACGCAACAGCGGGCATACGAAAACGCATGGTTTCCAGGAACATAAACTAAGAGCACAGACAAAGATGGTCTGCAACAGAATTTGGAGGCAGGAACTCCCACCATTGGAAAACAGCAAGAACATGGAAACTTACCCGTCAACAAAGGATGACAACAGCTCAGCCCCAAAAAAACTGCAAACCGCAAGAATAGGTCCAACACCTTACAAAGTTGAAGAACAACAAACCAGTGAACAACAGCTCGAACTACAAGTGCAGGACCTCAACTTTGCAAAGTTGAACCAAACAAGAACCAGAATCATGGAACGAAACAGCGAACAAGGATCGAGCACTTGAGCAGTGATGCCGACCATGAACAAAATTGTATTGCAATGCATCTGTACAATAAACATTTAAGACTGTCAGAGTTGTTAGGTAAACAGTTAAGATTGTTAGGACCCTCGAAGGGCATAGGCTTGTGCAAGCATTTAAGAAAATATGCAGCGTGGCAGGCCTGTTCTCTCGAAGCACGCAACAATAAAGAAAAAATCACACATAGCAATATGGTAGAGAATGTATTCTACCTAGCAGAAAATGCTAAGGGAAACATTCGAACTAATGCTAGCATTAATCCACCTTCGACCAATGCATA
>JASDQU010588038.1:61286-77475 GCA_032191745.1 Picea mariana | reverse complement strand
TCAAATCCATACAGGTGCCAACTCAGCCCAAAAACATCGAATTTGAGTGACATGTGTCACCTTTTGGTGATGTCATGTCAGCATGATGACATCATCCTGGCATCATGATGATGTCACCTGTCGTATTGATGACGTTAGCGTTGACTTTGACTAGTTGACTTTTTGCCTGATTGGGATTTTGGTCATAACGCGATAACTTTCGCATACAATGTCTATTCGAGGAAAACAATATATGACCAGAATCAGCGCGATGAGACAGACGCAATGGCCCTGGTTTCGTATGATTCCTATAACTTTGATTTTTAGGCCTTCCTGGATCCATTTTGGATCAATCAACAATCTAACAGACCATTTTCGTTATGAAAATGAATGTCCGTTCTGGACCATTTTCCAAACTGGAAAATGGCTATCCGTAAGAAATCTTGGACCACTTTTGGACTGGAAAGTAACTTCCCAACCTGGATCATTTTCCAAACTAGAAAATGACAATCCATATATCAATAACATATCAGTGCTCCCTCCCAACCTGGGAGTAATCACTTCCCTTTCCAATAAGGAAGTCATCTCCACAAGTCCCCATCTTGTCCCTTAAGTACGCAAAATTTTCATCTTGGATAGAGGCTTTACAAAAATATTTGCTATCTTCTCATTTTGTAGAGATATACTAGAGAACCACTTATCCCCTCTGGAATCTATCATGTAGAAAATAATACTCGATCTCAATGTGCTTCGACATGTCATGGAACACCGGGTTCTTTGAAAGATTCACACAGTTCTGATTATCACAATATATCACGATCGAATCCAACACCTGATCAGACAATCCAGAAACCATCTTATGAAGCTACACTAATTTCGTACAAGCATCACAAGATGTAATATGCTATGCTTATGCAGTGCTTAGTGAAACAAACTTAGCCCATGATATCGTGGAAAATGTCAAGCTGAAACATATCCAAGAGGAACTCCTTCTGTCATCTGCACTCCCTGCCCAATTTGAATCGATAAATCCATGCAGTTGTAACTCAAACGTCCCACAAGGATTCTGGAATTATTCAATTCTCATGGCTAGGTTCCACTTGGAACTATCTTCACAAAAAAGAAAATACTGGACTGAGTAATCTTCAAATACATTAACAATCCATTTCAATTGTCGATACAGGGACAAGTCTACTAGATCAATGTCTCTCAACTTCTTCAGCTATGTCATCATGGGAGTTTACCATGGATTTGCAATCCATTATTTCAAACTTTTGAAGAACCATTTCGATACACTTCTTCTATCATAGGAAGTCTTCACCATGCTTCTATTGTATATGAGAGGCTCTGCACCAAGTTACTTGAATCCATACTAGGTCTTCTTCTATCTACATACATGGGTCTCTTTCTGGCATACCTCAAAACCTTTAGGTTTCTCTACATATGATTCTTCCTCAATTTCTCTATTAAGAAGAACAATCTTTTACATATAACTGATGTAAAATCCAACCCATGGATACTGCAAGAGATATAATGGCTTAGGTAGAGGTATATTTGGTTACTAGAACAAGTTATCATCATAGTCTTCTCCCTCCTTCTGCGAAAACCCTTTAGTTCTGAATCTCGCCTTGTATCTATCGATGCTTCCATTCATAAGTATTTTTCACAATTTGTCACATGCATTGGTCTTCATCACAACTTCCTTTCATTTGAGAGAGTCCATGCTTCCGTCTGCATCCTTATTTCTTTCTGCAAAGTTTCACAAGTCTATTCTAGTCGTTTCCTCTTGATTACTGACTTCTTTCGGGTCTGACTCCTTCTAGGTCTCTTTAAATTTGATTTTGATTGTGTCCCATCTGGAAGTTGTTACTTATATAATGGCTCCCACATGAATTGTCACCAAATATTGTCAACGTACTTCATCCTTTCAGATACATTACTTGACTAGTAGTCATTGTAATAGGAATCCTCATCTTTTTATTCTTCCATAGGTATTGTTTCACTAACCATCTTATATTCTAAGAAATAGATATACATGATATGTACAAGAACTATGTAAAAATGGTATGTACAAGGACTATGTTACAGAGGAATATTGTTACCTTGATTAGAAGAAAAAAGTATGTTTCATCCTGCTTGACTTTCTTTGAGGGTTCCTTTTCTTTGGCAACTGTTGCTTCTTGTGTTTCCTTCTTTTTCTTTAAATCAGGACACTGGTTCCTGTAGTGACCATATTTTTGACAGTTGAAGCATTGTATTTTTGACATATCCTTTTCTTGATTTGGTTTCTTCCTTGAGCCAAACTTCTTCTTATTCCTGAATTTCTTGAACTTTGTTGTGTAGGCTTGATCATCATCTTTCTTTTGGGATTTCTCTTTTGCGCTAATCCTTGATTCTTATTGTGCACATCAAGTCCAAATTTATTCAAATGTGAGAAACTATGTTCTTTTGTTCATGCTTGTGGAAAATGAATCCCATGTTTTGGGAAAGCCATTAAGTACGATATTTGCTAGTTCCTTTTCTGAAATGATTTCCGCAGTGGCTTGTAGTTGATCTCTTAACTGAGAGATTCTTACAAAGTATGATGTTATGGTGTCATAATTATTCATTTTCATGTCATGGAGCTCATACTTCAGACTCATTACTTGTCCAATATTTATTACTGAGAAGAGGTTAGTTAGGGAATCATACATCTTCTTAGATGAGTCAAGATGAGAAATGTAGGGTATAAAATGGTCCTTTACAAATTCTACTATGATGCTCATAACATTGATTTCATTGTGCTTGAACTTCTCCATAACTGCAATGTTCTGAGGTTCCTTCTCTTTTCCTGCTTCAAACTATGGTTCTATGATCTTCCCTTTCACGATATCCAACACTTTATTCTTGGAAAGGATGAGGTCAATCCTTGTCTTCCATGCTCTAAAGTTAGAATCCCCTTCTAACTTTTTTTCTGACTTCATAGAGTAAGTCATGACTGCTTTGACTTGGTCAAATTTTGAATTTGACTTAGTCAACCTTTGAATTTGACTTGGTCAACATTTGACTTTGACCAAAAACTCAAACTTGACATATTGGCTTGCTAAGAGTACCAGGAGGTGCGCTAGGCTAGGGTGCACTAGGTTATCCAGGAATTAGGTCAAGTGCTTCACTTAAGGTGCCTTAACATGAGGGTTAGGGTTTCGTTGCTGCAACAAAACTATGAATGCAACTGCAACTACAACTGAGAAAATCCTCCTATTCTACCTTCCAGTGGTTAGACTGTCCGAAGATAGTGTGGGACCATAACCTGTTAGAATAATAGGTGTGCTCGTTTAACCATAAACAATAAAGAAATATTTTCACCCAACCATAGGCACAAAATCCACCCCCGAGCACCTTTAACCTTGACAGAAAAAATAATTCTAGAAGAAAACCCTAGAGCTAATAGCCAACCAAGGTAGTATACCTCTCTCCAGAGCTAGCATACCAAGCATCAAGACCAAACCATCACCAAGAAGAAAGTACAACCATAACCAAATACCAAGTCACCACTGCATCAACTACATATCTCCTCCAACCATGCACACCACTTGTCCTTATGCAGTTGTGAACGTGAGTGTGACAAATGATCTCTAGCGCCCTCTTATTTATAGTCTTCCAAGTGACCTAACTGGTTCGACTTCTACTTCTGGAGGATAATAATTTAATATAAATTATTATCTTGAGTCAACTTGTCTTTTGAGGTTATTTACTAATCTTCTAGGGTTTCTCTTGCTTCCTGGAATATTTTATACTCGTCAATGGTTACATGTATAGTTTAATACCTCCCGCAGCTAGCATAATATCAACATACAATGCATGGACAACTTAGTTAACTGGTTGTTTGATTGTTTTCTTCTACTTTTCTCTCTTGTTATAGAAACTTTTTCCACACTCCAGGCATCTTTCTTTGATGGCCTTCCATTTCCCTCTACAAAATTCATTTCCCATTTTTGTTCACTTCAGAGCTAAAAATACACATTTTTGTACATGTACGCGACCTAGTAGTTATACAGATCATGTATATTCGAGCTGCTCCATTACAACCCGCATACATCGGGTTTGGTGCTCAAAAATTAAAAAATGCATTGGGTTTCCATGCCATGTCACGAGATCTGTGATCCTTGACCTTCCATTTACTGGAAATTCTCCGACTTGACCCTTAAATTCCATTTGGAGGCTATAAATTGAGCCATATCCAAGCCTTGAAGACAATTCACATTGAGAGAAAATACACTCTAAAGAAATTTTACCTAAATTGAGTTTGCATCCCTTTGTCTTTGAAAGTTTGAACTTCTTGTGTTCATCCCCCAAGCACTTCCTATATTCTGATGGAGGACTTCATTAACTCTTAATTTTGAGCTTGACTTTGTGGAGGATTGAAGTGGTGGAGGCCCAACTAGAGGGACTTAGTTTCTCGATTCCGATATGTGTCGTTACAAAAGTTTGTCACCTATGTACTTTTGTTGATTACATTAATAGAAATACTCTTTTCTCATCCAATTGATATCTTGAAAATATTTGTATTTCTTTCCATGGTCGTATTTGTTATGTATGTTAATGGATTATGTTGATTTATATGCTAACATTATATATCATTACCACATTCTTGTGTATCTTGGTTGTTGAGGAGAAGTTGCAGGTATAAAGCTTTGTGTCATGTGCTCAACAATGGTCTTCTTCAGACATCCAGACGAGGTAGGATTCTAGACTTATCTTGTTATCATTTTATTTATATAGCATACTTGAGATTATATTTGATTTCTGGGAGTCATTCTTTCTGTTGTGGTTTTCCCCTAGCCATAGAGAGATCTTCCTCATAACAACTCTTCATGTTGCTTTTCTGTTGTTCTTCTATTTCTGGAATGTCATGTTGTCATCCTTCTCTTTTTCGTTATTCTCTCAATCTCTTGCTTTATTATTTTGTTTGCGCACTATCTTCCTCCTATGCACTTTCCTCCTTCTACGCACTATCCTGTGGAATGTCTCTTAATTGCGAGCTACATTCCTTCCTCTACGCACTTTCATTATAATTAGGTTTTTCTCCCAACATTGTATCCAAAAATGCCTATCCAATAGGCCCCCAACACTCACCTGTGGCTCGTCCCAAGCCACTCAGGCCTATTTCTTGTTCTTCCATTCCGAAATGAAGTTTTGAGAGGCATCCTTAGCGAACTCTACCTCTTTGACAACTACAACCTCTATTGTTGTTATCTCCTCTATAGCCTACTGGGTCAAGTCTGTGAGTTTTTCCTTTGCTTCAACCATTGCTTGTTTGACCTTACCTTGTACGGTGGTCAATTCTCCAATTACCCTTACTGCTTCTTCCTATCATGGGCCTAGTCTATGTTGAAGGATATTTTGTTGGTTCGTCAGACTCTCCATTTCTACAAATGCCTGTCGCTGAGCCAAAATGGCTTCCATATGCTCTACTAGAGGCAATGTAGTTTCCTTTTCTACTGCCTCATGCACCTTTTCTTGCACTTCTCTTATCTTGGCCTCTATGTCCTTCATTTCCAGGTCTCCCATGATCTTTGTGCATACCTGTACACTCTCCTCACAAATTTTTGCACACTCATCCTTTATTTTCTTAATGTTGGCAACAATTGTTGTTTCCATCCTCACCCTAACTTCATGCACCTCTGGTGGCATTTCGGGCAAGCTCCTTAGTTGTAAATCATGTATCTTCTCCCTGATTCTCTTAATGACTTCGCCAATCTTCAACAATTTTTCCTCCATAGTGGCTTCTATTACCAGGGGAAATTCTGGTACTTATATAATTTCTAGATAGTTTCTTATGTCTTCTACACCATGTCTTCAACTTTGTCCTTCTCCTGTAGTGCTTCCATGGCCCTTTCCTTATCCCCCTTGTTCTTCTTCATAAATTCCTTTATTCGGCCTTCAATCTCCTTCTTTTGTTGAAGTCCCATATTATATTGTTCTTACACTTAGGCTCTTTCGTCCCTTAGTCGTTCCAAGTCTCGGTTCATTGCATCTCCTCTATTCTTTATTCCTTGCACCAATTCTGCTTGCAAGTCCTGTAATCTTTGTATAGTCATTTTTTTTATTATTATATTAAGCTAGCCCAACGTCTTTATTTTCTCATGTAATTTTCCCACTGGAAACTCTAGCGCATCTACCTCAATCTTGATGGTTTTATGTTCCCTTGTTAGTTGTGGCAGGACCGGCTACACACTTTCTTCTTTTGTCCTTGGTCCTAGGGACTTTCCTCCCACTGATCTATGTTATTTTGTGATGCATGTTGTTTCTAGTAGTTTTTGAAGTATTCCCAGCTGATCCTGCACCTTCTTCTATTGTTCTTATTTATTCTTTGTTGCTTCCTCCCAGATTTCCTTTGTGGAATCCCGTATTTGGTAACCAATCCTATCCATATAATCATTGGCTAATATATAAAATGGGTTATTCCTCTGTGCATTGAATTTTCTCCATGCCCCTCCTACCTGTTCTGGCCCCTTATCCTTTGTTTTGAGTCCTGCTTTAGAGACTATAGTTGTGCCAGGAAGATCGCCTGCACCATTTGTCTGATCTTATTCCTCCTCACTTTTGTCTTCTTCATCCTCTTCTGATGGCCTTGTATTTTCTATTGGGATATTCCAATATTCCTCCCAGTTAGTGACTAATTAAGTTCACGTCTTATATTTTCAACCGGTAACTGGTTGGCAACCATTACTGCATAGGATCCTTTTTGGATTACACATATATATATGGTGCATGCCAACTCTGAACCGTGGGATATCCTTGTATGATACTATTGTTTCCTCTGATATACGTGGTGTGTTATCAACTACAACATTAGTGCACTCCAAATAGGTATAAAATGTGGCGTTGTTGTTGTTCTGCCATCTCTTGAGTGTTTTGTGCCACAAGTTGTAATACCTAGCAACCAAAGGGTTGCGACTTGAAGTATGCATGCACTAGTAATCTGCGTGATCTTTCCACCCAACTAGCGCAATGAGGATGATAAACCATGCATTGTGAAATTCAATTCCTTCTCCTGGGCCTTCGTGCAATCTTGTAAAAAATGGTTGACTAAAATTGTAGCCCAATTCATCTGAACTCCTTCCTTACATTTTTCAGTTGCTAAAATTATTGTGGATGGTACTTTGTCTTTGCGACATTTGCACAACATTTTGCAGACCAAAACTTACATCGCAAATCTGAGCTCCTTATTGTTGGTTCTCTTGACATCCAAACCCCTCTTTCCTTTGAATGTGTCGAATTTTTCTTTCATGGACTCAGATAGGGCTCGCTCTCCCATTTTGTTGAGAAATAGTCCTAGGTCTTCTCCTACTTTGCAAAAACTTTTGATACGGGAAATCAATGCAGTATCAATCAATATCAGGGGATCGAGGCAGAGTGTCCTCCCATGAACACAGTTGAATAACACATTTACATAGACATTAATTTATGTACTTCATCTGAAACATGTAATTTCGAACAAGTTCAATATCCCCACTTTCTCCAATCCTGACGCCCATTCTTGTGGCTCTACTAGAATCTCTCTGATGCCTTGGGAACTCTTCGTGCATAAATATTGATCCCTGGACAACTCATGGAATTTTTGTGTGTCTGTGATATCATGGTCCATAAACTTCAGGTTGGTAATATCGTCGAGCATGTCTTCGTCGCTACTGACGTCGAACATAACTCATTCTATCGATAATGGGTACTTTGCATTAATTGGTACATTTACCGGTGGGGCATCATCCTTCTTGGGTGGTAAGTATTCTCTGTGAAAACTTACTGGTGGCACCAGAGTCGAAGTTTATGCTACCTCCTTGACCTCCGCTTCTGCTACTAGTCATTTCTTCGTTGTGACAGACGACCATCTAACTCTCGATGACACCATTCTACCTATGTGAAGGGATCCTGGACTAGCTCTTTGTGTCTATGCGGGTCACTTTAGCTCGGATCTGGTAGTTCGGCTCTGTTCACTCCCACTTACATGTAACAATGAATTAGACTTTACCAACTTCCTGTTGTTTTTGTGCTTTCATGCCAACTATACCTATCTTATCCTTCCTTGATTGTCTTGTCCAATCTGTCGCCTTGGTTGGTGACTTGTTAACTAAATGCTCCTTTATTACCAAATCTGTATTATGATTTCCCCTTCGTACTACTGATATTTTTGTGAATTCTGACGAATTTTCCCATTTAATACTTATACGTTGCTTTTATGACCTCTTACGCTTGTTGCCTAACTGTAATTTCCATGAATTACTACTTTTAATGGTCTTGTCATTACCAAACTGCGTGTTGATTCTTTGTTATTTCCTCTATATACTTTGTAGTATGTCTCGTCCGTGTATTTTCTCTTAACTTGGTGCAGTGTTATTTTTTCATGTGATGATCCTTCCATCTACGCAAGTTCAGATACCTTGGTAATTTATTTTTCTCTACTGGCGTAGCCCAAATTACTATGCAATATGTTGGTCGTCTCGATAGAGTTTCAATTGACTCCCATCCAACATTCCTTCTAGGAATTTTCCATTCAAGGTTTCCAACCGTGCAACACCTATCTTAGTTAGTTGTTGTATCACGTAGAGTCCTAATCAGTGTATTCGAAACTTCCCTGGATTTTGCATATACTTTTTGTCATAGAGTAGTACCAAATCACCGACTTGAAATTTCTTTTGTTTAATGTGTCGATCATGCCAGGCCTTCTCTCTGGATTTTTGAACCTATTGATGAAATCCTACAACAAATTGATCCTCCTAAAGTTGTGTTAATCATGCCAACCTCTCCTCTATCGCACTGGTATTTGAGAGATCAGTGATTGTTGCAATGTGTAGGCTTGGTAGAATTAACTCCATTGGAATCACTGCTTCATGTCCATAGACCAAACTGAAAGGTGTTTGTCCTATCAGATTATTACTTGTATTTATGTAATCCCATAGTACTGCAGGAACGCGTAAGTCCAATCATCTATCCCAATGTTGCAAATATTTTTCAAAGTTTTCTCCAAGATCTTATTAAAATCTTCCACTGTGCCATTGGCATGAGGGTGATATAGTGTTCTCTTGTGATGATGAATCTAAAACTCCTTAGTCAATGTTGCAATTGCTTTGTTCAGAAAGTACGTACCTTGATCACTAAGTAATATGCGTGGACATCCAAACTTCATGACTACATTCTCGAACAGAAACTATGCAACAGTCTCTGCAGTACAATCAGAAACTGGGGCTGCTTCCACCCATCTTTTCAAGTACTATGTCGTAGTGATGATGTACCTTGCTCCTAATCGTCTTGCTTATGGATTGATTGGTCCTACAAAGTCAATGACCCACTTATCAAATTATTGCAACGTAACCTATGGATTTAACGAAATTTCATCTCTCTTAGATGGTTTTCTCACTCTTTGACATACATCGCAGGACTGAAAATATTCCTTCACATCTTTGTGAAGCATAGGCCACCAAAGCCCCACACATAAAATATTATGTGTCATTGCTCTTCCTGCATAATGTCCTCCAACAATTCCATCATGTGCTTCTTCAAGTGTAATCGACCTTTCATGTTCCAGTACACAACACCTCAATATTCCATCTGCACCCAACTTATATAAAGTCCCTGCAATCAACTGATAATTTGTTGCTTTCACTACCAATTGCTTCTTCTACGCAACTGCCATTTCAAGGGTAGCCATACCTATACTTAGAAAATCCACAATGTTTGAGAAGTAATCATCCACCATCCTTAATGAAAATAACTACGCATATGGGAAGCTATCATCCAAATTACATTCATCCTCTTCTTCCAATGTGCATGAGATATGATCCGGTCCTATGTTTAGCTTCCCTGATTTTACTACGACCTCAAAGTCATATTCCTTAAATAATAATAGCCATCTGCATATTATTCCTCCTAATACAGGCTTTTTGACTAAGTACTTTAATGTAGAATGGTTTGTATACATCTTGAAGTGGGACCCCAGTAAGTAGTGCATGAACTTTTGTAGCACATAGACCATTGCCAATCCTTCCCGTTCCATAGTTGTATAATTCATTTTGGATAGAGACATCTTCCTACTTGCAAAATTGATTGGATGATCTATGTTCCCTTCTCCTGGTTGTTCATAGTAATACGCCCAAATCTATGGATGATGCATCTACATGTACATGGAACTCCTTGTTCCACTCCGAAAAGATCAAAATTGGTGAAGTTACCAATTTATGTTTCAAAATGTCCAGCCCCTTCTAGCAGTCCTCATTCCATTGAAACTTGGCTTCCTTCTTCAATAAATTTTCCGTGGGTGTTTTAATCTGCGCATATCATTTGATAATTTTCCTGTAATAATACATATCACCCAACATTTCCCGCAGTTGTTTGACTGATGTCGGAGGTTCCAAATCCGGAATTACTATAATCTTGGTTGGATCGACTAACAATACTTGTTTTCATACTACATGTCCTAGGAGAATTCCAAACGACGTGAAAGATATACACTTCTTTAATTTCAATGAAATCTGACATTGTCTGCACCGATCTAACATTATCCAAAGAAATTCTATATGATCCTATAGTAGAATGAACATCTTCCAGTCATCCAAGTAAACTTCTAGGAATTTATGGATGAACTCCTTGAATGCTGCCACTACTACCCTAAAAAACACCGCAGGGGAATTCTTCAATCTGAATGGCATAAATGTATACTGATAACTACCCCACTCTGTCGCAAAAGTGGTCTTGTGTCTATCCTCATGTGCGATTCTTATCTGATGATACCCAAAGAATCCATTTGTAAAATAATAAGTTTCCTAACCTCCTATGTTTTCCAGTACTTCATCCATGAATGGTGTTGGGAATGGATCATGTAAGCATGCATCATTCGGTTTCCTTAGATCCATGCAGATCCTGATTCCTCTTGTATTCCTGTCCTGCACCACCATTAGGCTAATCCACTCAGATTGTTCTACTGGTTCAATGATTCCCGCATCCAACATCCTGTCTATTTCAACTTTGACATTCTCCTTGTACCTTAGGTTTAACATGTAAGGTCTTTGTCGTACTGGCTTAGCTCTAGGTTTTAGTGGGATCTTCATTTCACCTAATTCTCATGCTATCTCCTTCATCTCTAAAAATTTTGTTGGGAATAAGTCCTGATATTCCCGCAATAACTCTGCAACCTTCTCAATTGTATCATCGTTCCAATAATATCCCATATGGGAAAACTTGGGATTCTATGTCGTCCCAATATTTACCTTTTGCATCTTTATAGGTTGTGTGTATGTGGCAGATGTAATCTCTGGCCCTTCTACTTCTTTTGATCCTTTTGTCTCGGGTATTTGTACATTCTTGGTTCCTCGTCCTCGTACTCTTTCTTCTCTACATTATAACACTCCAATAGCTCATGGACTCTCATATTCTCTTTATGTGCACCACATAGTGGTACTACTTCCATCGTCTCTACCTCCGAGAAGATATTCGTTCGAATCGCCTATAGTGCTGCATATATAGATGGATATTCATGTTTAAATGTGAACGTGATTTTGAATCTTCGGGCCAATTATTCCCATCTTACTGTCTCCCTGTGCATATCCAATTCTAAATACCAATTCTTCGGGATTGTGCCCAGAGTGTCTATGAATCTATGCATCCACTCTATTTCTAAGACTGAGTGCCATAAAGCCCTATATTTTTCCATGTGACCCGCCGGGTCACTCTCTCATGTGTACTTCTGTGCAATTTTTTATTCCTTGGAGCCAAAGCGTATCTGCATTAGTCTATTTCACTATGACCAATCCTTCATTCCCTCTCTGTGTGCATCACACCATCTAGCTGGAGTCACCTTTAATATGAAATCCAATGCCAACAACCTTTGCAATTTGGGTACTTGCAACTCAAATGATTTTACAAACATTCCTATCTTAGTTAGTCCATCATATCTAGGTGGGTTGCATATCTCTATTCCAATCTAGTGCAAGGATCGATTTATGCGTGCACATCATCTAGTTGACACTTCATGCATCCTCTGCTACCAATTCTCTAGACCGACTTCTGAATCTGACGCACACTAAATGATACTTCTCCAACTCAGCACACCATCCATTTATTCCATTATTGGGTTGACATAATCCTCCATCCACGCAATCATATTGTATAAGTTTTCAATTTCATTCCCTCTTGCTGGTTCTGTGTATCTCTTTCCTTCTGATGGGTCCAAAGGTGCAGTGACTTTCAGATATCCAACCTCAAATATCATCTCCCTCCTTTTCAATTTAATGATGGCTTGGTTATCAAAATCCCATTTTAGTCCCATCAGTGATGGATATGGTTGACTTTCATATACGATCTCAATAACTTCAAAGTCTACCATGTTGTGCACCCCATTTATGTTCATAGGTACTCCTATCAATCGCCCAATCATGACTATCTTATAATGATTCGTGAGCCTTAAATGAACAAGGGACCATACTATCTCGGGTTTTTCCATCATCTCCCAAGTCTTCTTAGATAGCACATTCGCATTATACCCTAAGTCCAAGATAACATTATCCACATCATACTCTCCAATCTGGGCATTGAACTTGAATTCTTCGTTGGTTCTCTTCCTGCACAGTACTTGGTTTACCATTCTTTGTGCGACATGGGTTTCTCTTCCTTTTGTGCAATGATCAATCATGTCATATAATGTACTTAACACACTTCCATATTTCATTAGTTCTACACAACTCCTTAGTAATTTCATTAGTGTACTTACCTTCACAATTGGCTTCTCTGGCACAATGTGATCTTCTGTACGAGGAAATGATGATGTTGATGTTGATCTCCTCTGTTGTTCAAGTATTTATTTTCTTTCTGTCTGGTATGTCTCTTTCTCTTGATGTGGATCAAATGCTAGTAGAGTTTCTGCTAAATTCCTTACCCACTACTTAGTCTACTTTCCTTGATTCATCATATCAATCCTTGTTCTAGATCCTCCCTGTGTAACAACTGCTACTTTTGTTCCAGATTGCATATTTCGATGGATATCATCTACAAATTTTGATTCATATTTTGGTTTGGGTTTCCTATGGCCTTCCACTTCGCAACTAGTTGGGGATATTCTTCTATCGAGTGATCCAATGCTCTATAATATGTGCATGTCGTACATGAATTATGGTAATCGCGAGCCAAGTGTCCATGTTGATTACAATTATAACAGATAATTGGTCCTTGTCCTCCTCTACCAAAGTTTCCTATGTTCCCATGATTGAAACCTCTCTGATTGTTATAATTTGCACCAACCCCCTCTACAATGAAATTCTCTTCTTGGATCCTGTACATATCCAATGTGTGCTCCCTTAGTAGGTTGAACACACAAAAATCCTTCTCTTCATGTCCTACCGACTTGCGAAAATTGCAAAAAAAATTCTTTGGTGTACTCTGATACTTCTGTAGTAATGGACACTAAGTGGGGCGATGGCCCCATTTCTTACACATCTCGCAATATCCCCCCCCTCACCCCCCTGATAGTGTATTTGGTGCTCCAACTGCCAAATACTGCGTGAATGCTGGGAATTTTTCCTTTTGATGGCCCTCTGTCCTCCAATTGGTACACCAAACTTGTTCTTGTTTCTCCTTCCCTTTGGTAAGCTTGACTAGTTGAATTTTCAATGCATCAAACTGCATCTGAACTTGTGTCATTCCTCTAATATCTCCTTCTAGAAATGCCTCTAGTTTCATTGCAATTTCCAAAGCCCAGGGTCACGACAAAACCTTCTGTTGAATTATTGGCCTACAAATGTATTGTAGGAGTCCGAAAATAAACCACTCTTGATGTCGTTGATCTAGAATTTGAAAATCCAATCTCTCCATCACATTCTTAAATCGTTGATCAAAATCCCATACAGACTCAGTTTGTACTTGTTCGATCTCTTTCAGTTATGTGATGTACTGCAACTCTGACTTTGGCTTTTTGAACTCCTTTAGTAGTGCTTTCTTTATTTCTGACAACGTCCTATCCTATCTGGTAGGCGTAATACTCCATAACTTCATATACCATACTAGCGCACGACCTCTAAATGTTGTTGCTAACTGTACAATATTCACAGCCTCATCCTGTATGTTCTTGGTGGCCCAAACTATTTCACAGATAAACAAGTGTTGTTCCAGATTCTCTTACCCCGCTCCCTTAAATTCATAAAGTCTAAGAGTATTATCTACTCCTTCCATGTTGGTTTGTGTAGCCCCTCCTCTTGGTGATGCTGGCGGACTCTGATTCTGACTTTGATTCTGCACACTACTCCCACTATTCTAAATGATACTACTCTATCCTCCTTGACTAACTATGATGGATTTTGATAAGTATTCAAATGTTATATTTGATTGTGGTGACACACACAGGGTCATGGATTCAATGCAGGATCTTTTCTGAGTAAGACTTACCGACTCTTCTATTACTGGACTGGACTGAAACTACTCTTTTTCTCCTCCTATATATGGTATCTCCACGACTTTGACTAGTGCACAAGGTTCTCCTTCCTCTGGCTCACTGTGCAACTCTTCTCTCCCATCCCCAGTCTTTTACCTCTTGTACCTTCTTCCTCCGCGCAACTCTCCAAACTCATACTCTTCCTCTGGTATAATGCCTTCTTGCATCCTTAGTCCCTTCCTTCCTTTTTCATTTCTTCATTCATTCTCTCAGATGATCCTCCTGTCATCCTCAGGCTCCCCCTATGTGCGCAAATCCCTTTTAGCCGTCGGACTTCATTATCATCACATTTTTTGTACATAACAATATTTTTATCCATGTATTTAATGATTTCAAGAACGTCCCGTGTGGACCTTTGAAAAAGTCTCTTTATGCAACACTATATGATTGAATGCAATCTATTGCAAATTCTGTAACATAACCCCATAGTATCCAACCAAAAATCAACTGCTTGAGTAGTTGGGTTACTTACCGAATTCAATTGTCTTACAAATTTAGGAGTCCAATTCCTCGATGTTGCAGTACTAAACCTTCCCATTTTTTCTACTAACCTTTCTAGCCACTCGATCATAATTTTTGGAAATTCACCAAAGAAAATTCCATGCAGATCCGTGAATAAATAGCTTTGCATCCATTGCTTGTCACTCATCTGAGGCTTCATGCTCTCTTGTTGTGAAAATTCCCATTCTTTTCATTATAACCAGTCTTTGATCTCCTTCTTAGTTGGCCTCCAAAACATTCCCTTAATCACAATTTACCAGTCCGGGAAATGGAGCCATTTGTTGGCTTCTCTTTTCTGCATGCAGGTTGTAATACCTAGGGTTCAATTTACATGTGACCAACAAATCCACCAGACACCGGCCCTTTCAGCATCACCTGCTTATGTAGATGAAGACTCAGCCGAGGTATCTATTGGGACTTCAAGAACCGGGCTTCCACAATAATAAGGGAAAGGGGGGCTGACGGGTGATTCATTCTTCCTTCTTATATCTAAGAGTGTGATTCGACTCTAGTTAGTATTACTTTCTTGTGATTTTGATTCCCCTTAGCATATTTCTGATTATTATAGAGATTCTTCACAGTCACAGTCATGAATATTACACCATAATTAATCCATAAACTAAGTCTATTATATGAAGCATAGCAACATAATTCATAAGCACACATAGATAATTAGATGCCACAAGACTCAATATCATCTCTAAACTCTCTATTTATTCATCTTTCACCTTGCCAACCGACTATTACATTCACGACTATGGCATAATATTTCAACACCCTAATCTCCCAACCTGTTACGTATTTATATATCCTAATCTACGGCTTAAAAACCTAGTCTATTTATCCCAAAACTATCTCATTACAATTCATGGCCAAATTAGTTAACTGGTTGTTTGACTGCTTTCTTTTACTTTTCACTCTTCATGCTTCTTTTATGTTGTTCTTCTATTTCTAGAATGTCGTGTTGTCATCCTTCTCTCGTACTTTATTCTCTTGATCTCTTTCTTTATTCGTTTGTCTGTACATTGTCTTCCTCCTGCGTGCTTTCCTCCTTTTGCGCACTATTCCATGGAATGTGTCTTAGCTACGTGCTACTTTCCTTTCTCTGTACAATTTCCTTATACTTAAGTTTTTCTCCCAACATTGTATCCAAAACTTCCTTCCCAACAATTCCTTAAACATCTGGTCAAATTATTCCATGAGCATGCATCAATCCAACCACAATCTATCCTAGTAGTCAGCACTGGTCCACAA
>JASDQU010588038.1:21785-36754 GCA_032191745.1 Picea mariana | reverse complement strand
CTGTGTCAAGCTCGTTAAAAAATGAAATAGATTTTCCCTCCTCTTTGATTGAGTCAAGTCCTTCGTCTAGTATTTGAAGCTTCATTTCATCCGCCTGTGCTATTGGACGAGACAAAGCTTGGGGGGAAATGTTTCCAGCCTTTGGAATTCATGATGAAGTTGAGCCACTAGAAACCACCTACCTCAAGCATAGTTTCCTCTGGTTCACACTTGTGTAAACATGAAACTAGGTCCAAGCATAGTTTTGTTTAGTTTTAAGCTTGTGAAAAAATAAAATCTATCCCAAGCATAGTTTTGCTTTGTTTTAAAGCTTGTGTAAAAATGAAAACAATATCGAGCTTAGTCTTTGTTCTTTCTCATCCTCATAAATAAATGAGAATGTAACTGAGTATAATTTTATCATTTTTTCGGACTTGTAAAGGTTATATGAAAAAGGAACCCCCTGGAGTTCCCTTTAAGCTTTTTTCAGACTCTCTAAACATGAAAATATTGCCGAGCGATATTGTTATTTTCACACTTGTTAAAGTATTAGAAATCACGTCTGTTGAGCAGTAGTTTATCTCTTTTTCGGTCTCATTAGAATACTTTACGAAAAAGGACATTTTGGATTTTCCTTTAAGTGTTTTTCAGACTCTCTAAAATTGAAAAACCCCTGAGTTTTCTTTCTTTGGACTCGTTAAACAAACATTGAAAGACCCATACAGGACTGAACCACTCCTTCTTAGGGTTCATTAAACATACTCTGAGGGACTCATATGAATGATGAGCTTACAATTCAAGCATATTTTATCCTCCTCAAGCTTGTTTAAAAATAAATAAGTACTCGCTAGAAATGGTGGGGGGAAATTTGGGAAAGAAATGTGTCTAAACATGTATTCTATGGAAGAGTAGCTTCTGAACATGACACCCTTTCACTCACCTTGTGTATAGGTTGGAGAATCCACTTATCTCTTGGTCATACTCCTTTATAAGATTACCCATTGGTGTGTGACCCATGTTGTTGAGTCAATGTTTCCAAGATAGTTGTCGTGTCGTCAATATGTTCAAAGAAAAGTTCAACCTGGAAAGGCTTCTATTGGGTTGGCCATTTGTATAGTCTTTAAGCCTTCTATTGTGTCAGCCATCCCTGAGTTAGTCCTAAATCATTTTTTACTCTGATCTACATCAAATCTTGTTACCTGTTTCGTGTCATTGATGGGGGATACATTAAGGCCCTCCTGTGACGAGTCTTTTCCTAACGAATTCAACTCACTATCTAGGAATTAGAATTAGAAACTAATTGGTACCTTGGAACTTGCATGCCTCAATGGAAGGTTTCCTCTCTTTCTACAGTGGGCTTTTATTATTGACCCCTGATCAGAAGATTCTGCCGAGTGTTCGACTTCAACTCATTAATTCACATTTGTTGGATTGTACTAGAGTACCTTGGGGGTCATTGACATTAATGGTGATTTCCCTTGCACTTGTTAATGATATTCATTAACGACCGGTAATCAAGTGGTTTCTACCATGTTCGACTTCAACACATGTATTCACATGGTTAGATTCGTACTATAGAGTGGTGGAGATGAAGACCTTGGACCTTTTCTGACAAATTCAGATTGCGTTGGAGTATATTCAAATTGTATTGTTGCATAGATCCATAGTGTATGTCTCATGGATATGTTCAAATTTGAGTCTTTAACACATAGATCCACAATGTATTTTTGGTGGAAATGTTCAGATTTGAGTCATAATGGCATGGATCCACAATGTATGTTTGGTGGCCATGACCTATATTAATTGACATGGATATTTGAATGTCGGCATTTATGATTTGAGTCATTTGTATTCTGAGTATGGGAATGCCTACCTCGCTGATGATATATTATTGTACTATATTTCCTTGTTTGTTGGCAGGTTTCCGACCGACTGTTCCTTGTTCCCTACACACACTAGAAAAATTATTTCAGCTATCACTCTGTTCTAACTTTATACTTTGGGGGATATTTGTTACACATTATGTTCTTCATCCCTATGACCATTAATGATTTAAACCTACCCTTTGTCTTTAGAAGGATCAGTGGCCTGAATTCATGAAGAAAAAAGGGAGAAGAACTTTGCCTGAGAGAAGAAATTGTATTTTCCTTTGTAAAAAACCTATTAAGGAAGGTCGTCAGAGGTTTCACTATATATAAGGTGCGGTGATGCCTGATCATCAACCTCTACCCTAAATCTAGGTTGTGATGTCTTTGCAGGATGCACTATGCTTAGGGTGCGACGATCTTCGTACGTGGGAAAAACGAGCATCTTCTCGATGCTTCTAGAAGGAGATGTTTCTATGGCAAGGTGGCCTCCGATCAGTTTGGATCTTACTCACTTTTCTAAGCTAGTGGGATCATCCTAACCTCCTCACCTTATCCTCTTCAGCTTATAAAAGGAGATGAGCTCTCATGGAGAAAGTTAGTTGTTTTTGGAGCTTGGAAAATTAGATTGGAAATTTGGCTTGAGATTGTTGGCTTGGTTAGAGTGGCTTTGAGATTTTCTTTGTCAAGATATATTGTGAGAGATCTTCAGATCCATAGTCTCAAAATCCGTGGATCAGAAGTGTGTGGGAAGCAAGGGACTGTTGGAAGGGACCTTACAACATCAAGGTCTTGGTTACCTTACAACATCAAGGCCTCAGTTGTATTCTCCTTTTCATATTTATAATACAGTGATATGTTTCTTTCCCATAAAACTTATCTTGTTTTATTGTATGATTCCTTGATCACATGCATAAGTTCTCTATGAGTATGTTATATTGCTTTCACTTTGGTTGGATTTTGTTCCCTTGCAGATCCAATATCACAGGAGCACTAGAGTGGAGCTAGGACGACAACGACAAGAGGACACGATATTTAAACAATATGTTTCCCATCCCTTGTTAGATAATAAACTCAATGAATAGAGCTTAGGGAAAGCGTCATGTCCTGTTCTATTTTATTCTAGATCTACGTGGATCTAGGGAGATATGTTTATGTCCGCATTTACCGATTTATCCTACAATAGGGAGCATCCCAAGTGTATCTCATGTTAAGAGATAGAGGAGAAGGCCCGAGGAAGACATCTTACAAGGTGAACTCGGGAAAATCAAACCACCTAATTTCAATGGTTAGCATAGGATGGGAGAAGAGGTCAAGGCTTGACTATTGAAAATGAAGAAATATTTCCAGTCGCATGACTATCCCTCAAGAGTAGAGACAACAATTTCAACCTATCACTTGAAAGGAATGGCGGCCATGTTGTGGGATCAACTTAAGAAAGCCAAGCATATTGATGAGAAGAGAGTCTCATGGAGGTTGTTCAAAGGATATTTCTAAGAGAAATATTTTATTGGTCATTACTATGAAAGGAAGATGAAAGAGTTCTTTGAACTAAAGATGGGAAGCATGACAATGGATGAATATGAGAAAATGTTCTTTGAGTTTCTAAAGTATGTGGAGTTCATAAAAGATAATAAAGTCAAAATCCAAAGGTTTATTAGTGGGTCACCCTCTTTCTACAATCACAAGATACAATATAATAACTACAAGAATTTGGAGCAGACCATAAGGAGAACAAGGCATATCTATGAGCAAAGCAGAGGGAGGTCGGTCTTCCAAAAGAATTAGAATGGCAAGATGAAGGATAATAAGGAGAAAAGGAAAAAAATGTTTTAAGCCACCCTTTTTCAAGAACAACTTCCAAGTAAATCAACAAGGACAATCATCTCAAAATGATCACAACATAACATATTTTTTGGGGGAAATACCAAGGAAGCATCATGTACAGTGTTGGGGATGTGATGGGAATCACTTGTATAGGGAATACCCTCACAAAGGTGAAACAATGAGGACTATTCACAACATTCAGGAGGCTCAAATAGTTCAAGACATGGGAGGAATCATGTCAAGGATTTATGCAGCCTTGGAAAATAGAATATCAGTCCCCATGATTGAAGTGGAAGGTAAGATCAATAATGATCCCATAGAAATTTTAATTGATTATGGAGTTAGCCATAGTTTCATAAGATCTAATATTATTGAAATATTTCAACTAACCATGGGGGAAAAGGAGTAAGAATAAGAAATCTTGGTTAGTTCAGTTAACCATGGGGGCTAAGAGAAAGATCAATGAATTGGTTAAAGATTGTCTGATAAAAATTAATGGACACAACACAAAGGTAGATATGAACATTATACCTTTGGGTTCATATGACTGTCAAATTCGCATGAATTGGTTGAAAAAACACCATGCTATCCTAGATTGTTACAATAAGACAATCACATGTCTTGATGAAGAAGGGAAACATGGGAAGATTCAAGGCATTCCAAGAGTTGTAGCTGTTAGAGATATTTCAACCATGTAGATGAAAAATAGTTTCAAGACTCTTATAATCAAAATAAGAATCTCTACTCAAAAGGGGTTAGTGACTCGTCTGAAGAAAGCAGTTTCGATAGTGATATAGATCAATTCTCTTGATGGAAATCGAAACAGATATTGATGAAGACAAAGGGAAATAAATGATGGTTTCATAAGAAGAGAAAAATGTCGAAACAGATGGGGAAGTGGAACTTGAAGAAGAAGTCATGTGTGCCTTAAGGAAAACAAAGAAGCTTAGGAAAAAGAATTTGAAACAAGAAGAGCAGTTGCAGAAATACAAAGAAGAGGATCGTGATTCAAAAGGTAAAATAACAAAAAGCCTTGAAGAAAAAAATAAGACTATTATCAACCTAAAAATTCAACTAGAAGAGGCAAAAAGGATGGAAGAGGTGGTGAGAATCCAATTGAAGAAAAAGGAAGAAAATTGTCAAGAGCTAGAATCTGGAATTGTTTCCTTAATAAAGGAACTAGAGAAAACAACTATTAAGTTGAATAAAAGCTTGAAGTTTGAAAAGAGTATTGAAACCTTAGATAATATCATCAATTATCAAAAGTATCCATTTATTAAGGTAGGTCTTGGATATGATGCTTTTGTTTCCTCCCTACCTACACCTATCCTTGCTACAACCAAGGGAGTTTCATTTGTTGCGGGTGGAGTTTAGACTGGTTTGACAAAAGAGCAACCCATTGTAGATTGTGCTAAATATATTGATAAGTTTCATGTTCCTCACATGCCATAATTTGAGCATGATGTTACAGATAACATTATTTCTTATATGTTGGGTTGTTCTACTACTGTAAGTGAACCTAACCCTAAGCCTACTTCCTTTGATCATCCAATAAAAATATTTGTTTTGTATCATCATCCTCACCATAAAATTTGAAGGAATGGAAATTGTGCTTTTAGATATTTGAAAAAGAGAGATAAAAGACAAAATTGTGGACCAGTGCCGATGTTGGACCTCTACCAAGTTTTGAGGAAACATTGGTCATGTTTGACCATTTTTGGGACTTCGACAGGCTGGTCCAAGACGAAGCACCCAGGAGAAGCAGAGATCACGTGATCTCGCCCATTTTGCAGGCTTTTTGGGATTTTACGGTTTATGTAACGGGTATGGGATGTTGGCCCAAGGGTTTACCCATGTTTAGGCCTCTTTTGTAATGTATAAATAAGTAGCTAAGCGATGTAATAAGTGTGTAAGTTCGGATCAGCTTTGTGCAATAATATGTAAATATTGCTAAGTGTGAATAGTTGTTGGCTTGTGCATACTGTATGTTGAGACTTGCAGAGCTAAGTGTAGGTGATTGTAAGAAGGCTATGTGCTTGATAGGAGTTGGATTTGTGCCTTGACCTAACTTGGGGAAGGAGGATCTGGTGAGGTGCGCATAGATCTCCTGTCCTTGGCAGAGTTGGCTATGTGGCTTTGTGCACTGGATCAGAGGAATGTAAGAAGCTTGAATACTAATAAAGAAGAAGAAGAAGTCGGTGTACGTAGCCCCACATTGGGGTGACCCACGTATATCCTGTGTTGATGTCCTTTGTGCAATATTGTTTATGTTGTTTATATGTTTATATTCTTAGTGCACTGATCTTGATGTATGTTAGATAGATCTATGAATGCTTAGTGCTTTATGATGTGAATGAATGTTAGATATGAACTTATTCTATGTGCTAAGAGGTTTTAAGGGTTAGATCTGGATTGTTATTGCGCTGATATATAACAAGAGTTAATCTGTGATGTGAATAAGATTCATAAATTAATTCATATTGTGGGCTAAGTGCTTTGTTAAGTGTTGTGATCACAGATTTGTGTCCCAGCTAGGTTGTAGACACATGAGTCCTGCAACCCCCCCTTCTCCTACCCCGGGTGAGGCTTCATCTGCTTCACAGGTGTTTCCGAAAGGGATGGTAGTTAGGGTTTTGTTGGTGTGTTGTTGAAGTGTTGAAGCTTGGTTCTGTCGTTGTGCCAACAAATGGTTCCGTTGCCGGGACCTAAAACTGTGATTGTTGGGAACTGAAGAAAAGAGAAAGCTCTATGTGTAGATCTGTTGTTGTAGTGCGCAGTATTCTACTTGAATCTTTGTGCTAAGAAAAAAAAATTTGATCTGAAGAAAAGAGGTAAGATCTTAAAGCTTTGTGCTCTGGTAAAGGTAAGATAAGTGCATGGATGATTTTAAGGATGGAAATTTGTTTTAAAATGTAGAAACATTGGCGAATATTATTAATCCTTCATATGCCAACTATAAATGTTTGGCAATATTTTTATAAAATATTCAAATTTTTAAGGATTTTATATAGTTTTTATAAAATTTTGGCGATTTTTAAGGTAAAATAATTTTATCCTATAGAATTTGGGCGAAGCATTTTTAAAATAGCGAATCTCGTTTTTGTAAAAAACATGGAAAATTAGCCCATGAGCGAAATTTAGCCCCTAAAATCATCCATGGATAAGTGGAAATTTTTTCTTCAGAAGTATGAATCTAGGTATGTTTGACAGATTTTGTCCTAGTCTGAAAACTACGACACAACTAAAAGAAAGAGTTGATCTGAATAAATTAGATAGAGATAGTGAAAGATATGTTATTCCTATGCATAGAAAGAATTTTTGGACTAACAAGTGGATGCAGGACCCTAGAAAGAATTTTTCCAGATTGTAGGTCCATCACTGTGATTCCAGTGCACAGTATATAAAAGGTTGGGGATTGTTTAAAAGAAAGAGAGGATTGACATTATGTTATAACTGCAGAAGATCGAGACATCTTGCTAAGGAATTCCCTGGTAGAGGTCCTATTTGTCTTTGTTGTAAATCTATTGATCATGAGGTTTTGGATTTCCCTAGAATGATTGCTAAAGTTGAAAAGATGAACATAAGACAAGAAAAATATAAAGAAGGTCAAGAGGCTAAGGTTATGTTAGAGAACCAGAAATAATCAGAGACTCTGTTATTATAGCTGAAAGAAACACTGAATGATCACAAAGACATCAGTTTACCAGAGATCATAAAAGAGAAGCAGTGTATAGAAACAAGAATAGGAGACTTCAACATAGACTATGTATTAGATGAGGAAACACATGTGAACATTATGTCAGAAAGCACTTGGGAAATTTTGGGAAAACCTATTATGGTTCCTTCATTGGGAGGGATAGGATTGTTCAAAGGAAAGATGATAACCCTGTGTGGAAGAGTTACTAATGAACCTATGATTTCCCATGGAACATCGATCGAAGAAGAATTTGAAGTCATTAAGTTTTTTGAGAACAATCATCCTTTTTCACTTTTGTTAGGAAAGAACTGGATTGAGAAAGATTAGAGCCGAAGGAATTCAGAGGAGGAAGCCATACAACAGAAAAAAAAAAGAATTAAGGGACGTCATGGCTAGGAAAATAGCACAACTAATAGAAGAACAAGAGGACAAGTCAAAGAAAAAGAGGGAAATTGAATTAGATTTCAAGGCTCAAAAAACACAGGAAGGCTTAAAGACCTTGTCCACACATGAAAGAAGTGTATCCACCCCGGAAATAGTAAAATAAGAGATATTAACTTTGACCCCTTTAACAGAGCATCAGCAGTGCGAAGTTGCTACGCTAAGAGAAGATAAGAATAAGAATGGAAAAAGGAATCCAGAGACTCAGATCATAGGAAAGAAGGCAAGAAATCTTAGTAAGAAGAAAGCAAAGTTATAAAACTGGAGGAAGTTCCAGAGAATACTTCGCAAAAGGTAGGCTTGCAGAACTTGAACCTTGCCAGAATAGCAGAACATCTTAGAATGGCACTTCACCATGTCGAAGCTATATTACCGTTGGAGGTGTCCCGAACATAAAGAATGACACTCCAAAATGGTTAGAAACACAGTTATTGTCGGAAAGATCACCATTGGACCATTGAGATTGCGCCATAATGGATGGAATCGTATTGATTAAGGCATTCCTGCCCATTGGAGGAATCAGTTATGATGTTGCTTATTTAACCTGTTGGGCACTACGTCGGTACCACCTTTTGCAAACTAAGATATCCGAGCTAACAGAGAAGCAATTGCATACTGCTCTGTACTGTCTAGATCTCTCCATTGATTTGATTACCTTGAGTGTCCATTCGCCTACCCAAGTTATTTTATTACAAGTGTGAATGTCGAGTGAGCATAGCGCGCTAGAGAAATTCATAGAAGATATCTTGATCGACCTCATGGTTGAGAAAGTCATGTTTGTAGGAATACAAGCATCGTCGACGGGTGGATTGCAAGCATCCCCCTCGACTGCACATCAGTCTAGACGAACAACGACTGAGAAAAGAAGAAAGCACCACGACGATATGGAAAACGCGAACCAGATCCTATTAGTCTTGCCCGACTACATCCTGCCTCTAGCTAGCATGGTCAGTCATGACAACATCCCGCGTGATTTCAAGTACACGCTAATCACTGTGTACCTTTCGTGGGGGATACACACAGTTGGACCAGAGTTGGGACTGATCCCAGATCTCAAGATAAGCGATTTTAACCTCAGAGACAAGAAGAACCATGTGATGCTCACACCGCATAAGTACCTGATTAAGACGACTTGGAAGAAACCCAAGATAGTCCCCCAGCCATGGATCAAGGATATTGAAATATCGATGATCTTAAACATGATGAAGATCCCCCACTTCAGCAGACATCAGGAGGTTAACGTGTGCGTTAAAATCCTCCTATCTGGTATATTTGATTGGATAGACACGTGACTGTGGATCCGGCGTTGATCCACATGATCACTGGATTGAGCATGCAGGGACCAGACCCTCAACAATTCTACCTAGGGAAGGTTGTCGATCACTCCCTGGCACAACAGATGAAGGAAGCGTAAGGCGATGTGGATAAGGGGAAGTAAGGCTACAAGGTATCCTCCATCCAGGATGGCGCAGTACGCCTATCTTGTCAGCTGATCATTGGCAAGCTCGTCAGAAAGAACCGACTGACACAAGTCACAGGGTTCATAGTATACCTCACAGGGAAGTGTGTCAAAGGAATGCAGATGAACTGGGTGAGCTACCTCGTCAATGAGTTGTAGAAGGACTGTCGCAAAGTGCAGGACCAAGGGTACGAATTTTAGTTCAGTTGGTTACTGGTGCTCATTGCACTTGTTTCTTGGGAGATGGTGAAGGGGGCGACATTCCCAGAAGTCGAGCCATCAGAACCATTGGCCACGAGGTTCACCACCTTGTGGTATATGAGCGATATGGCGAAGTAGTGGAAATCAAATGTGGTGTTCCACACTTACTATCTACAACTGAAGCACATCATTGAAGCATTTCCACGGATGACCCCGAACACCTTGCACACATATAGGCCGCTAATGAAGTTCCACGTAGACCGACAGTTCATCTATATCACTGCGCGTAGGGACGAAATCAAGGAGGAGCTTCAGTCATATTATAAATTGACCGATGAAGACATGGAGGAGATAACCAAGGAATGACCATCCAAATTCCTTGTACTGGTCAAAGATGGAGAACTCTCCGACCCCGAGATCATCGAAAATCCTTTGGTCACCTGGACTGAGTATGATGGACAGAGCAGCGCAAGGAAAAAGAAGAAAAAGGAGGAAGTGTAGGACATAGACAGTGAGGAGAAGGACAACACATCATAGGAAACTGCGCCTGAATCACCTGTAGGAGGAGGAGGTGACGAAGTAAACCAAGAGGAGGAAGGGGAATAAGACAAGCAAGAAAAGGGTGAAGTAACACCGCAAAAGGATCCCCTCACCACATTAGAAGCATCGCAGAACATAAATGTTTCCTCAGAGAAACCTTCGGCAAGAAAGAAGGCCCGAGCCGATAGGCCTCAATCACAGAATGTGCTCACAATGGACAATATCCAGCTCATCATCATAGCTATCAAAGATGCCTCAGAGGATATCCTGTAGAGACATGAAGTGAAGAAAGAGACATTGTATGACAGAATCAAGAAAGAACTGAAGGACATACAACAAGCCCTCCAGTCAAGATGCGTAGTATCTACTGCACCATCTTCAGCAGCAAGTGTAGAATTGGGGGATGAGCCAACCCAATTACACAGATTAGCAGATGCAATAGAGGCTCAACTTCATCGAGTCCAAGAAGAAAAGGAGCAGGCCACAGAGGCCCTAAAGAAAGAAAAAGAGGAGGCCTTAGAGCAACTTCCAGTTGCGCAGCAAGAGAAATATGACATCAGGGCGAAGTTGGAAGAGGACAAAGAGAAAATCTAGAAAGAGAAAGACTAGCTACTCACAGAGAAGATTGGGGTTAGAGAGATAGTGACTAGAGCACTTCGCTCTATGTCGGTTTTCAAACAGGAGGAACCAGAGTCAACCAAGATGTAAGTGGGGAAGATCATTGATGCAATTCAACAACTTCAAGCAAGAGTAGTAGATTTAGAACTTCAAGCAGTGTCGAGCACTTCGCAAGAAGTGTGGGATTAGAGGGAAGAAACTGTTAGGAGCGCAGTAGAA
Organism: Picea mariana; assembly: GCA_032191745.1. Lineage (NCBI taxonomy): Eukaryota > Viridiplantae > Streptophyta > Pinopsida > Pinales > Pinaceae > Picea > Picea mariana. The sequence goes on along the minus strand of JASDQU010588038.1, from coordinate 25,908 downwards.
AGAATCAGGGCATTGGCCTTGGAATGTAATAAATTAAGTGACCGAAGTGCGTAGACCTATGAGTGCCTTGCAGAAGACCCGGAGTTGAGGACATTGGAAGCACATCTCCAGGAGGCGAAGCAGTAGGCGTCAAATGTGAAAGAAAAGATGAAGCTTCTTACTACAATGGAGAATATGAAGAGGTTGCAGGAGTAGCGCGTAGTTGAGTAGCAGTTCATGACCATCCAGAGAAAGGTTATGGAGGTGACACAGAGACTCCAATTGGTGTAGGAAGAAGCCTGCACACTTTTTGAAGAAATCGAAGGACAAGGCTCACAGTTGGAACATGTGGTCGCAATGGTAGAACAACACCTGGAAGGGCCTATCATCGAGCAAGTAATTCAGGAGTTCACCAAGAAGGAGGCTCTGGCGAAGCAACAAGTCGAGGCATCTCGAGCTAAGATCGAGGCCTTCAAAGCAATGTTTCCCTGATCAGAGTGACTCGGGATGAGTCACATGTGAGTGTTGGGGGCATGTTGGACCTTGACCAAGTTTTGAGGAAATGTTGGTCGGGTTTGACCATTTTTGGACTTCGACAGGCTGGTCGAAGACGAAGCGCACAGGCGAAGTGAAGATCACAGGATATCACCCATTTTGTGGGCTTTCTAGGATTTTAGGGTTTATGTAACAGGTATGGGATGTCAGCCCATGGGTTTACCCATGTTTAGGCCTCTTTTATAATGTATAAATAAGTAGCTAAGCGATGTAAGAAGTGTGTAATTTCTGATCGGCTTTGTGCAAGAATATGTAAATATTGCTAAGTGAGAATAGTTGTTGTCTTGTGCATACTGTATGTTGAGACTTGCAGAGCTAAGTGCAAGTGATTGTAAGAATCCTCGATTCTTGATAGGAGTTGGCTTTGTGACTTGACCCAACTTGGGGAAGGAGGATCCGGCGAGGTGCGCATAGATCTCTTGTCCTTTGTGGAGTTGGTTTTGTGGCTTTGTGCATTGGAGTAGAGGAATGTAAGAAGCTTGAAGACTAATAAAGAAGAAGAATAATTTGGTGGACGTAGCCCCACACTGGGGTGAACCACGTATATCCTGTGTTGATGTGCTTTGTGTAATACTATTTATGTTGTTTATATGTTTATCTTCTTAGTGCACTGATCTTGATGTATGTTAGATAGATCAATGAATTCTTAGTGCTTTATGATGTGAATGAATGTTAGATTTGAACTTATGCTATGTGCTAAGATGTTTTAAGAGTTCTATTTGGATTGTTATTACACTAATCTATAAAAAGAGTTAATATGCGATGTGAATAAGACTCATAACTTAATGCGTATTGTGGGATAATTTCTTTGTTAAGTGTTGTGATCACAGATCTGTGTCCCATCTAGGTTGTAGACACCTGAGTTATGAAACCCCCCCCTTCTCCTACCTCGGGTGAGACTTCATCTGCTTCATAGGTGTTGTCGAAAGGGCCGATATTTAGGGTTTTTTTGGTGCGCTATTGAAGTGTTGAAAATTGGTTTTTCCCCTGTGCCAACAATCCACTAACAGGATATATTGTGGTTGGATTGATGCATGGTCATAGAATAATTTGACCATATGTTTAAGGACTTGTTGGGTAGGTAGTTTTGGATACAATGTTGGGATAAAAACATCAGTATAAGGAAAGTGTGTAGAGGAAGAAAAGTAGTGTGTAGCTAAGACACATTCCACATGATAGTGCGCAGAAGGAGGAAATCGCATAGGAGGAAGACAACACATAGACAAAAGAATAAAGCAAGAGAGAGAGAGAATAAAGAACAAGAGAAGGATGACAACACGACATTCCAGAAATAGAAGAACAACATAAAAGAAGCATGAAGAGTGAAAAGCAGAAGAAAGTAGTCAAACAACCAGTTAACTAAGCTGGCCATGAATTATAATGAGATAGTTTTGGGATAAATAGACTAGGTTTTTAAGCCCTAAATTAGGAGATATAAATATGTAATAGGTTGGGAGATTAGGGTGTTGAAAGATTATGCCATAGTCATGAATGTAATAGTTGGTTGGCAAGGATAAAGATGAATAAAGAGAGAGTTTAGAGATGATATTGAATTTTGTGGCATCTAATTATCTATGTGTTCTTATGAATTATGTTTCTATGATTCGTAGAATACACTTAGTTTATGGATTAATTATGGTGTAATATTCATGGTTGTGACTATGAAGAATCTCTGCAATAATTGGAAATATGCTAAGTAGGGGAATCATAATCACAAGAAAGTAATACTAACTAGAGCCAAATCACGTGCTTAGATGTAAGAAGGAATAATGAATCACATGTCAGTCTCCCTTTCCCTTATTACTGCAGAAGCCTGGTTCTTGAAGTCTCAATAGATTCCTCGGGTGAGTCTTCATCTGTGTAAGAAGGTGATGCTAAAAGGGTCGGTGTCTGGTGGGTTTATTGGTCACAGGTCAATTCAACCTTGGGTATTATAGCCTGCATGTAGAAAAGGGAAGACAACAAATGGTTCCATTTCCGAGACCATGAAATTGTGATTAAGGGAATGTTTTGGAGGTTGACTAAGAAGGATATCATGGAATAGTTATAACAAAAAGAATGAGAATTTGCATGACAAGAGAACATGAACCATAATATGAGTGACAAGCAATGGATGTAAAGGTATGTATTCATGGATCTGCATGGAATTTTCTTTGGTGAATTTCCAAAAAATATGACCGAGTGGCTATAAAGGGTAGTAGAAAAAATGGGAAGGTTTAGTACTGTAGCGTCGAGGAATTGGACCCCTGAATTGGTAAGATAAGTGAATTCGGTAAGTAACCCAACTACTCGAGCCATTGATTTTTGGTTGGATAGTGTACTAGGGGGTTATGTTACATAATTTGCAGTAGATTGCATTCAATCATATAGTGTTTCATAAAGGGACTTTTTCAAAGGTCCACATGGGAGGTTCTTGAAATCATTAAATATGTGGACAAAAATATTGTTATGTGAAAAAAATGTGATATTAATGAAGTCCAATGGATAAAAGGGCTTCGTGCACATAGGGGGAGTCAGAGGATGACAGGAGGATCATCTGAGAGAATGAAGGAAGCAATGAAAAAGTAAGGGAGGGACTGAGGATCCAAGAAGGAAGTATACCAGAGGAAGAGTACGAGTTTGGAGAGTTACGTGGAGGAAGGAGGTACAAGAGGTAAAAGACTAGGGTTGGGAGAGAAGAGCCACATAGTGAGCCAGAGGAAAGAGAACCTTGCACAATAGTCCAAGTCGTGGATATACCATATATAGGAGGAGAAAAAGAGGAGTTTCAGTCCAGTCTAGTAATAGAAGAGATGGTAATTCTTACTCAGACAAGATCCTGTGTTGAATCCACGACCTCGTGTGCATCACCACAATCATATATAACATTTGAAGACTTATCAAAATACATCGTAGTTAGTCAAGGAGGACAAAGTAGTAGCAGTTAGAATAGTGGGAGTAGTGCACAGAATCAGAGTCTTCTAGCATCACCAAGAGGAGGGGCTACATAGACCAACATGGTGGGAGTAGATATTACTCTTAGACTTCATGAATTTAATGGAGTGGGATTAGAGGCTCTGGAACAACAATTTTTTGTCTACGAAATTGTTTGGGCTGCTAAGAACATACAAGATGAGACTGTGAAGATTATGCAGTTAGAGAAAACATTTAGAGGTCATGCGCTAGTATGGTATATGAAGTTACAGAGTATTATGCCTATCGGACAGGAGTTCAAACAAGTACAACACATAATTGAAAGAGATCAAATAAGTACAAACAGAGTTTGTATGGGATTTCGATCAACGATTTAAGGATGTGATGGGGAGATTGACTTTCCAAATTCCAGATCAATGACATCAAGAGTGGTTTATTGTCAGACTCCTACCATACATTTGTAGGCCACTAATTCAACAGAAGGTTGCATCGCAACCCGAGGCTATGGAAATTGCAATGAAACTATAGGCATCTCTGGTAGGAGATATTAGAGAAATGGCACAAGTTCAGACGCATTTCAATGCATTGAAAATTTAGTTAGTAAATCTTACCAAAGGGAAGGAGAAACAAGAACAAGTTTGGTGTACCAAGTGCAGGATAGAGGGCCATCACAAGG
>JASDQU010588038.1:0-21603 GCA_032191745.1 Picea mariana | reverse complement strand
GGTATAGGATACAATAAGAGAATGTCATCGCAAAGGGGGGTGTTGTGCATTGTAAAAATAAAAGAGGTTTCAATCAGGGGAACAAAGGAAACTTTGGTAGAGGCCAAGGTAGAGGGACTTTTGGTAAAGGAAGACGAGGACCGGTTATCTGTTATAACTGTAATCAACATGGACACTTGGCCTGCGATTTACAGAATCTGTGTACGACATGCACATATTATAGATAACTGGATCACTCGACAAAAGATTGTCCCCAACTAGTTGCAAAGTGGAAGGCCAGAGGAAACCCAAACCATAATCCAAATCAGAATTTACAAATGATATCAGCCGAAAGATGTAATGAAGGACCAAAAGTGGTAGTTTTTACACAAAGAGCTAGAATAGGGACTTATGTGACAAATCAAGAAAATAATACTAAGTAGTGGGTAAGGAAGTCAGCATGACCTCTACCATCATTTGATGCACAACAGGAGAAAGAGACATACCGGAGAGAAAGAAAATAAATACTTGAACAACATGGGGGATAAGGATCAACATCATCGGTGCCTCGTACATAAGATCACATTATGCCAGAGAAGCCAATTGTGAAGGTAAGTACACTAACAAAATTCCTAAGTAGTTGTGTAGAACTAATGAAATATGGAAGTGCGCTAAGTACATTATATGACATGATTGATCACTGCACAAAAGGAAGAGAAACCCATGTCGCACAAAGAATGGTAAACCAGGTACTGCGTAGGAAGAGAACCAACGAAGAATTCAAGTTCAATGCGCATATTGGAGAGTATGATGTGGACAATGTTATCTTCGACTTAGGGTCTAATGTGAATGTGATATCTAAGAAGTCTTGGGAGATAATGGGCAAACCCGAGCTAGTATGGTCCCATGTTCAGTTAAGGCTCGTGAATCAACATAAGATAGTTCTGATTGGGTGATTGACAGGAGTATGTATGAACATAGATGGGGTGCACAACATGGTAGACTTTGAAGTTATTGAGATCATATATGAAAATCAACCATATCCATCACTGATGGGACTAAAATGGGATTTTGATAACCAAGCCATCATTAAATTGAAAAGGAGGGAGATGATATTTGAAGTTGAATATATGAAATTTACTGCACCTTTGGACCCATCAGAAGGAAATAAATACACAGAGCCAAAAAGAGGGAATGTCATTGACAACTTATACAATCTGACTGTGTGGATGGAGGATTATGTCAACCTGGCAATGGATGGTGTGCTGAGTTAGAGAAGTATTAGCTAGTGCATGTCAGATTCAGAATTCGGTCTAGAGAATTAGCAGCAGAGGATGCATGAAGTGTCAACTAGATGATTTGCATGTATAAATCCATCTTTGCACTAGATTTGAATGGAGTTATGTGACCCACCTAGGTACTATGGACTAACTGAGATAGGCATGTTTGTAAAATCATTTGAGTTACAAGTACCCAAACCGGAAAGGTTGTTGGCATTGGATGTTGTCTTAAAGGTGACTCCAGATAGATCATGGAATGCACACAGAGATGGAATGAAGGACTGGTCATAGTGAAATAGACTAATGTAGATACTCTTTGGCTCCGAGGAAGAAAAAATTGTGAAGAAGTACACAGGAGAGAGTTACCCGATGGGTCATGTGGAAAAATGTAGGGCTTTATGGCACTCAGTCTCGGAAATAGAGTGGATGCATAGATTCATACACACTTTGGAAACAATCCTGAAGAATTGGTATTTAGAATTGGAGATGCCCAGGGAGACAATAAGATGGGAAGAATTGACCCAGAGATTCTAAATCACATTCACATTTAAACATGAATCTCCTTCTATATATGCAAAACTAAAGGCGATTCGAAGGAATATCTTCTCAGAGGTAGAGATGATGGAAGTAGTACCACTAGGTGGTGCACATAAAGAGAATATGACAGTCCATGAGCTATTGAAGTTATATAATGTAGTGAAGGAAGAGTACGAGGATGAGGATCCCAAGAATGTACAAATACCCAAGACAGAAGGAGCATAAGTAGTAGAAGGGCTAGAGATTACATCTGCCACATACACACAGCCTATAAAGACATAGAAGGTAAATATTGGGACAACAAAGAATCCCAAGTTTTCCCAGATGGGATATTATTGGAACGATGATACAATTGAGAAGGTTGCAAACTTATTGCGGGAATATCAAGAATTATTCCCAACGAAAAATTTCATAGATGGAAGGGATAGCATGAGAATTAGGAGAAATGAAGATACCACTAAAACCTGGAGCTAAGCCAGTATGACAGAGACCTTACATGTTAAACCCGAGGTACAAGGAGAAGGTCAAAGATGAAATAGACAGGATGTTGGCTGCGAGAATCATTGAACCAATAGAACAATCCGAGTGGATTAGCCTAATGGTGGTGCGGGACAAGAAGACAGGAGGAATCAGGATCTGTGTGGATCTAAGGAAACTAAATGATGCATGCTTACATGATCCATTCCCAACACCATTCACGAATGAAGTACTGGAAAACATTGGAGGTTAGGAAACTTATTCTTTTACAAATGGATTCTCTCGGTAGCATCAGATAAGAATTGCACACGAGGATAGACACAAGAGAAATTTTGCGATGGATTGGGGAATTTATCGGTATACATTTATGCCATTTGGATTGAAGAATTCCCTTGCGATGTTTTCTAGGGTAGTAGTGGCAGAATTCAAGGAGTTCATCCATAAATTCCTGGAATTTTACTTGGATGATCGGACAATGTTTAGTCTACGAAAGGATCATATACAATTTCTTCATATAATGTTAGATCGGTGCAGACAGTGTCAAATTTAGTTGAACTTAAAGAAGTGTATATTTTGTTGATGATTGCAGCTGTATGAGACATTCTCTAGGACACAAACCTGAGAGATTGCCCCTGAGAGGGGTGTGTGGTTCCTATCTAAGACAGAGCTAGAATGTAGATATGGCCTCCTCCTTAAAAAGAGTTGAGAATAACTCCAGATGATTCTCTTGTGTAACACAGTGAGAAAGGAGATATGCAGAGTTGGACATGCCTGTGGCTAATCACAAGGTGAACGTGTGAAATCCCAAAGTGTTGGGTGCATCATCATGATACAAATATGAAGATGATGTATTATCCTTCTCTGAGCAGAGATTTGATGAGAAACTCCAGATGACTCTCCTGTGTAATGCGGTGGGAAAGAAGATATGTTGAGTGGACATGCATGTGGACGAGCATAGGTGAACGTGATCCTAGTGGTTGAGCACTAGTGAGAAGTGGTTATTCTGTGTAATGCAGTGAGCCAGCGATATGGACATCCCTATGGATGTGTCCCTTGTGGTTGAGCACTAGTGGGTGTATGAGATCCCTTGCTATATTTTTTAGGAGTCAGACCTGCCTGTAACCCTAATTGTAATGTAAAGGATACAAGTCGGCCCCACCTTAATGTAATTGATAATTAATTTAAAATATAATTAATCTAGTTAATATTAATTATATTATGAGATAGATAGGTCGTCCTTGTTGTGCCAATAGACACTTTTGTTGACATGTCAAGTCTAATATAAGTAAAGGTAAATTCCCCATTGAGGAATCATATATTTTGTGTGAGTTTGGAAATTTCAGCAAGTACATCTTCTTGGGAAAAGTGCACACCTCTCTTGGGTGCTAGTCTTCTAGGGTTTGTGAGCACCCTTTTGTGTGCTAGGTTTTCTTGGTGGTGAAGGTATTTCTCTTGAATAATATAGCAAAGGATTGGCTGGGTTTTCTTCCCTTGTTGATAAGGGTTTCCCAGGATATTTCTTGTGTACTTGTGCATGGTGTTTCTTCTTGTGATCTTGGTTGCTGCAACATAATTGGTTATGGTTTAAGTAAAATGATAAAATGGAATGAACTTCATGCTTAAACCTTACCTATTGAAAAATCAACATGGTATTAGAGCATAGGTCTTGAAGAACCCATTGCACAAGCATCTACCAGTCTCCTATGTTTTCTACAAAACCGTACGACCCTCCTAGGGTTTCTAGAAAATTCATACGACCCTCCTTTCTGAGGTGTTTCAACCCTTAATACTTGAAATTTGGGGCTAAATTTGGCATGGGAGGGTACGGCCTCCTCCACCGCACTTCTAGAGACTCTCAGAGTGAAATTCTGAGCATTTTGAAATTTTGGCCTTAGAGTTTCTGCAACTCATTGAAGAAGCTCTTCAGCTCACCAGTGTTATCCTATATTTTAAAGGATTATTGTTGGTAGTCATAAGTCCAACAAAACCTAAAAGTGATAGCCTAGCCTAGCTATTAGGTCTTCTATCCTAGTTGACAAAGGGTTGTGAAGAATCTAAAATTATGATGAACAAAACTATGTTGGAAAATAAGCTTGATGGATCAAGCAACTTCAAGTTCCTGGAAGACAAGACTTATAAGGAAGACTTATTATGGGTGATACAAAAAGGTGTCACTATGACCACCTCCTTCATGAAGATGTTAGAGGACATAGATCAGCCATGTGCCATTGGAGAAATCATATCAACACCCTCGGGTATGCACTTGTATATTTATTATTTGTATCATTGTCATGAGGTTAATTGCAGGACGAAGGAACCTTTTGCTGAAGTCTTGGATCCAGAGGGATCTCATTGCATTCAGAGGAACAACACATTATAAGTGAAGACTCTGGGTTTGATTGTTGTAATTGTAATTCCTCTAACCTTTATTTCTAAAGTTTTCTAAATTACAAGTAGGTGTTGTAGTTGTGACAACAATCCTTAAATTGTTTTGATTCTAGAGATGTACTCATTATTCTCCTTTAGGAGATATTGATCTTGTTTTGGTTCCTCTTGTTTTCTTGTTCCAAACAAGTTAATAATAAAGGAATATGCTCATCCTTCATAGGGAGTCACTTGACTCAGAGGGAGTAAAAAATATTTGAGAAAGAGGAATAATTAAACCATCATTGAGACAACCAATGCAATAATGCATGATCATAATCTTTCTATGATTCCATGGGCGGAAGCATGCATGACACAATATATGTTTATAACAAGAGTCTTCATCAGAATTTTAAAAACATAACTCCCGAAGAAACCTTCACCGAAGTGAAGCCTGAGATTGAACACTTCAAGATATTTGGGTGCCCAATTTATTTTCATGTACCCAAAGAGAAGAAGTCCAAGCTATACCCTTCAGGGAGAAAGGATACATTTATGGGATAAAACAATGAATCTTCAAAGACATTCCATATCTACATCCCTGTTCAGAGAAAGATTGAGACAAGAAAAGATGTTGTCCTTGAATAAGAGATATCCTTTCAAAGATCTAAATAATCTCAGATGGATATTGACATTGAGACAATACCTTCTCCCCCTTCAACATTTCAGAGGGAAACACACATTATTCTAGCTGATGCAGTTGCTCCAGTTGATATGTCCAGAGATATTGCAGTAGGGCATAAAAGGCCTGCCTATGCTCACTCTGTAAGAGGTAGAGGAACATACAATCCCCTCAAGGCACATCCTGAGAAAGAAAAATATATTTTATAGATATCCTTCAGTCATGATCCACTTCATTGATTTTGAGCCTCCTTGTCTTGGAGAAGAAACATGAGAACAGGTATGGCAAGATGCCATAACAAAAGAATACCAGTATATCTTAAAAGAATGATGTTCAAGATATTGTTTAGAGACCAGAAGGGAAGTATGTGGTAACTTCCAAATATATCTGTAAGATCAAACATGTAGCTGGTGGAAGTGTCAAGAAATACAAAGAGAGATATATAGCCAAAGGATTCTCACAAATAGAGGGAGTTGTCTATTATGAGACACTTGATCCAGTAATATTGATACACTTCTATCTGTACTACCATCCATGAGTTGGAAACTATATCAGATGGATGGATTCTTGATGAGTTTGGGTTTTAGCAAGAGTATTGTTCATCCAAACCTATATTATTATACTGTTGGTGATGAGAGCCTGATTTTGATGACTTATTCAGAACACCTTGTTGTTGAATACAAGTAATCTTTGACTTCTGATTTCAAGATGAAGGATATGAGTATGATGCACTACTTCTTGGGACAATAAGTATGACAAAGGACCGATGAGATTTTCCTAAGTCAAGGAAAATATACACTGGGAATATTAAATAAGTTCAGTATGACAGAATGCAAATCCACGGTGATGTATTTGAAGAAAATGAATGATAATGATTCAGGCGAGATTGATCCACAGTTGATTGGATCACTGATGTATCTAGTTAACACCAGAATTGATTTATGCTATGTAGTGAATGTACTTATTCATTCCATGATTCAGCCAAGACAAACTCACTGGACAACAACGAAACATGTATTGAGATATCTACGAGGCACAATTAGATATGGCATGTAATATGTCTCTAGTGTAGACTTGAGTTTGCAGGGATATGCAGAATGGATAGAAAGTACAAAGGATCAAAAGAGAACATCCAGTTGTTGTCTTACCATGAATATTGTCATGATTTCCTGATGCAGTAGGAAACAAAACTCTGTGGCCTTGAGTACCACAGAAGCAGAGTATGTAGCATCGAGTGTGTGAAGCAATATGGATTCAAAAGATTCTGACAGATTCACTTGATCATGAGATGGATCCTTGATGATAACCAGAGTTGTGTGTAAATCTCTTTGAGAACCAAGTGTTTCATGATAGATCGAAACATGTTGAGATAAAATATCATTATATCATAGACATGATGCAGAGGAAAATAAGTACACATTCAGTACCTTCCTACAAATGAGCAAATTGCAAAAATATTCACCAAATTAACTTGGTGAAGGATACATCCCTAGTTGAGAGGAAGTATTGATGATTGCATCCAAGACAAATTTCAAAGTACATCCATGTGAGACTTGGCATGATGAAGAATGCCTCCCTAGATGAGAGGGAGTGTTGATGATTACAGCTACATGAGACATTCTCCAGGACACAAACTTGAGAGAGATCCCCTAAGAGGGGTGTGTGGTTCCTATATGAGACAGAGATGGAATGTAGAGATGGTCTCCTCCTTACAGAGAATTGAGAAGAAATCTAGATGATTCTCCCGTGGAACACAGTAAGAAAGGAGATATGCAGCATTGGGTGTCACTGTGGCTGATCACAAGGTGGACGTGTGAAATACCAAAGTGTTGGGTGCATCATCATGAGACAAAGATGAAGATGATGTATTAGCCTCTTCTGAGAAGAGAGTTGATGAGAAACTATGGATTACTCTCCTGTGTAATGTAGTGGAAAAGAATATCTATTGAGTGGACGTTCCTATGGACAAGCCCAAGTGAACGTGATCCTAGTGGTTGAGCATTAGTGAGGAGTGGTTCTTCTGTGTAATGCAGTGAGACAGAGATATGGAAATACCTATGGATTCTCCCCTAGTGGTTAAGCACTAGTGGTTGTATGAGATCCCTTGCTATATTGTTCAAGAGTCATACCTTCCTGTAACCCTAATTGTAATGTAAAGGGTACATGTCGGCCCCACCTTAATGTAATTGATAATTAATGTAAAAGGTAATTAATATGGTTAATATTAATTATGTTATGAGATAGAGAGGTTGGCCATGTTATGCCAGTAGACACTTATGTTGATAAGTGAAGTCTAATATAAGTAAAGGTAAATTCTCCATTGAGGAATCATATCTTTTGTGTGAGTTTGGAAATTTCAACAAGTACATCTACTTGGGAAAAGTGTGCACCTCTCTTGGGCGCTAGTATTCTAGGGTTTGTGAGAACCCTTTTGTTTGCTAAGTTTTCTTGGTGGTGAAGGTATTTATCTTGAAGAATATAGTGAAGGATTGGCCGGGTTTTCTTCCCTTGTTGAGGAGGGTTTCCCAGAATACTTCTTGTGTACTTGTGCATGGTGTTTATTCTTGTGATCTTGGTTGCTGCAACATAATTGGTTATGGTTTAAGTAGTGCTAAAATGGAATGAACTTCATGCTTAAACCTTACCTATTGAAAAATCAACATCTTTTGCACGTCGTTTGAAATTCTCCTAGGACATGTAGTATGAAAGCAAGGATTGTTAGTCGATCCAACCAAGATTGCAGTAATTATGGATTTGGAACCTCCGAAATCAGTCAGACAGTTGAGGGAAATTTTGGGTGATACATATTATTATAGGAAATTTATCAAAGGATATGTGTATATTACAACACCCATGGAAAATTTACTGAAGAAGGAAGCCAAGTTTCAATGGAATGAGGACTTCTAGAAGGGGCTGGACATTTTGAAATAGAAATTGGTAACTGCACCAATTTTGATCTTTTTGGAGTGGAACAAGGAGTTCCGTGCACACGTAGATGCATCATCCATATAGTTGGGCGCAGTACTGTCACAACCAGGAGAAGGGGACATAGATCATCCAATCACTTTTGCAAGTAGGAAGATGTCTCTATCCAAAACGAATTATACAATGACGGAACGGGAAGGATTGGAAATGGTCTATGCACTACAAAGGTTCAGGCACTACTTAATGGGGTCCCACTTAAAGATGTAAACAAACCATTCTACGTTAAAGTAATTAGTCAACAAGCTCGTATTAGGAGGAATAATATGCAGATGGCTATTATTATTTCAAGAATATGAATTTGAGTTCGTAGTAAAACGAGAGAACCTAAATGCAGGACCATATCATCTCTCATGCATATTGATAGGAGAGGATGCATGTAATTTAGATGATAGCTTCCCATATGCGTAGTTATTTGCAGTAAGGATGGCGGATTATTACTTATCAGACATTGTGGAGTTTCTAAGTAGAGGTATGGCTCCGCCCGAAATGACAATTGCGCAAAAGAAGAAATTGGTAGTGAAAGCAACATATTATCAACTGATTGCATGGACTTTATATAAGTTCGTTGAAAATGGAATATTGAGGCGTTGTGTACTGGAACATGAAAGGTTGATTATACTTGAAGAAGTGCATGATGGAATTGTTGGAGGACATTATGTAGGAAGAGCAATGGAACATAATATTTTATGCGCAGGGCTTTGGTGGCCTATGCTTCACAAATATGCGAAGGAATATTGTCAGTCTTGCAATGTATGTCAAAGAGTGAGAAAACCATCTAGGAGAGATGAAATGTTGTTAAATCCATAGGTTAAGTTGTAATCATTTGATAAGTGGTCCATTGACTTTGTAGGACAATTTAATCCAAAAGCAAGATGATTAAGAGCAAGGTACATCATCACTACGAAACAGTACTTGAAGAGATGGGTGAAAGAAACCCCAGTTACCCATTTTATTGCAGATACTGTTGTGTGGTTTCTGTTTGAGAATGTAGTCATGAGGTTTGGATGTTCACACATATTACTTAGTGATCAGGGTACGTACTTTCTGAACAAAACAATTGCATCATTGAATAAGGAGTTTCAAATCCATCATCACAAGAGAACACTATATCACCCTTAGGCCAATGGCACAGTGGAATCTTTTAATAAGATCTTGGAGAATTCTTTGACAAAGATTTTAAATGTAGGGAAAGATGATTGGGACTTATGAGTTCCTACAGTACTATGGTATTACATAAATACAAGTAAGAAGATGACAGGACAAACACCTTTTAGGTTGGTCTATGGACATGAAGAAGTGATTCCAATGGAGTTTATTCTACCTAGCCTACACATTACAACAATCATTGAGCTCTCGATTACTAGCATTATAGAGGATATGTTGGCATGAATAACACAACTTTAGGAGGATCGGTTTGTTGCAGGATTTCATCAGCGGGTTCAAAAAGCTAGAGAGAAGGCCTGGCATGATCGACACATTAAACAAAAGAAATTTCAAGTCGATGATTTGGTACTACTCTATGACAACAATTATATGCATCATCTAGGGAAGTTTCAAATGCACTGGTTAGGACCCTACATGATCCAACAACTAATTGGGACAGGTGTTGAACATTTGGAAACCTTGAATGGAAAATTATTAGAAGGAATGGTGGATGGGAGTCAGCTGAAACTTTATCGAGACGACCGACATATTGCACAGTAATTTGTGCTAAGCCAGTAAATAAATAAAAAATTACCAAGGTATCATAACTTGCGCAGATGGAAGGATCATCACACACAAAAATAACACTGCACCAAGTTAAGAGACAAGACATGGATGAGACAGACTACGAAGTATATAGAGGAAATATCAAGCAATCAATGCATAGTTTGGCAATGACAAGACTGTTAAAAGTAGTAAGTCATGGAAATGACAGTTAGGCAACAAGTGTGATAGGTCATAAAAGCACCATATAAGTCTTAAATGGGAAAAGTCATCAAAATTCACGAAAATATCAACAGTATGAGAGGGAAATCATAAGATGGATTTGGTAATAAAGGAGCGTTTAGTTAACAGGTCACCAACCAAGGTGGCGGATTGGACAAGACAATTAAGGGAGGATGAGATAGGTATAGTTGGCATTAAAGTACAAAAACAACAGGAAGTTGGTAGATTCTAATTCATTGTTACATGCAAGTGGGAGAAAACAGAGCCGAACTACTAGATCCAAGCTAAAGAGACCCACATAGACACAAAGAACTAGTCCAAAATCCCATCACACAAGTAGAGGAGGTCGAGGAGGTAGCAAAAACTTAGAATACGATGCCACTAGCAGTTTTTCATAGAGAATACTTACCACCCAAGAAGAATGACTGCTGGCCCTCGACCAAGTTTTGAGAGATACTTGGTCAAGTTTGACCATTTTGAACTTCAATAGCCTATCGAAGGCGGAGCGCAAGATGAAGCAGAGATCGTGGGATCCTGACCCCTTTTTGGGTCCTTTTTTGGATTTGGGAATATGTAACGGGTATGGGAATGTCGCCCCATGGGTTTACCCATGAATAGGCCTATTTTGTAATATATAAATAGATGTCTAGGTGATGTAAGGAAACAAGGGGGAGAAGAGGCATCTATGTGATGTTGTGCTAAGTGCAAGTGTGGCTTGTAAATGCTTTGTTCATACTATGAGAGACTTGCAGAGCTAAGTGCAAGTGGTTGTAACAGACTGTGAAGGTATTTGTGTTGTAACGCAAGGAAGGAGAATCTAGCGAGGTGCGCAGATCTCATGTCCTATACAGAGTAAGGATTTCGTGGCTCTGTGCATGTATCTGATTGAAGAAGATAATAAAGAAGAAGAGTTGGTGGACGTAGCCCCAGGGTGGGGGTGAACCACGTATATGTTGTGTTGCTCTTCTTTGTGTGATCTGTTGGTGTACTTATGTGTTATCTGCTAAGTGCTTGACATAGATAGATAGATAGGCTTGTTTATACTTTGTGCTTATGATGAATCTGGATGCTAGATCTAACCTCTGTGAACTTGCTTAGTGCTTGAATCTACTAGATCTGATCTAATTCCTTATGTTAAGTGCTTATATACATTAGATCTAGGTAAATGTTGCAATGCTTTGTTTTATCTGCGGAGTAGATATTGGTTAAATATTGATGAAGGTTTACTACTAAGTTCTCTGTTAAATACTAGAATCACAGATCTATGTCCCAGCTAAGGTTGCATACATCTGAGTCATGTAACCACCCCTTCCTCTACCTCAGGTGAGACTTCATCTGGTTCATAGGTGTTGCTAGAAGGGCCAGTAGTTAGGGTTTTGTTGGTGTGATTTTGTAGCATTGAACCCTGGGTCCGCCCCTATGCCAACAAATGGTTCTGTTGACGGGACCAAAACTGTGATTGCTGGGAACTGAGGAAGAAGAATCTTTGTGCAAAGATTTGACCTGAAACTGAGAAAGCTTTGTGTGTATATTTGTTTCCCTAGTGCACAACATTCTTCTTGACTTGTGAAGCTCTGTGACAAGAAAAGAGGTAAGATCTACAAGCTTTGTGCTCTGATAAATGTAAGAACAGTGAAAATTTCTATATATGAAAGCTTTGTGCTCTGTAGAAGTAAGACAAGTGGAAATGTTTTTTTCTAAATCATGGATCTATGTATGTTTGATATATTATATCCTAGATTGAAAACTAGGGTACTGGTAGATGAAAGAAGGTTTGACATGAGTAGATATAATAATAATAGTGAAAGATATGTTATACCTGTGCATAGAAAGAATATTTGGACTAACAAATGGATGCAGGATCCTAGAAAGCATTTTTTGCAGGTTAGCTCCTACGATCCTAGTGCACAATACAAAAAGGGTTGGGGATCAGTTAAAACAAAGAGAGGATTAACCCTTTGTTACAGTTGCAGAAAACTAGGACATCTTGCTAAGGAATGCCCTGGGAGAAGACCTAGTTGTCTTTGTTGTAAAGCTATGGACCATGAAGTATTGGATTTCCCTAGAATGATTGCTAAAGTTGAAAAAATGTATCTAAACCAAGAAAACCCTAAGGCAGATCCAGAAACTAAGATTATGGCAGAATCCTAGAAAGAATCAGAGAAAGTATTGTTACAGATGAGAGAAACCCTGAATGACCATCGACATGTGAGATTATCATAGATATTCAAAGAAAAAGAATGCATTGAAGCAATATTAGGAGACTTCGACGTTGACTGTGTTCTAGATAAGGAAACACAGGTGAATGTTATGACAGAAAGAACCTGGGAACTTTTAGGAAATCCTGCTATGGTTCCTTCACTGGGAGGAATAAGATTATTCAGAGGAAAATTGACAACCTTATGTGGGAAGCTCGCTCAGATACCTATGAATGTCAATGGAACTTCGACAGAAGAATATTTTGATATCATTAAATTTATTGAGGAAAACGCTCCATTTACCATGTTACTAGGAAGACCTTGGATTGAAAGAGATCAAGCCAAAAGGAAGGAAGAAGAAGAAGTCTTAGAGCAGAAGAAGCAAGAGTTAAAATATTTTATAACTAAAAGGATCACACACTTGATTGAATAACAGGAGAACATATCACAGTTATTTAACAACAACGACATAGATATCAAAGTTGCAATAACGCTAGAGGACCCACAGAAGACTGAAATACCTATGCCAAATAAAAAAGAAGTATTACCCTTGAATTCAGGAAAGAATCTCAACAGTGCGAAGTCACTATGTCAAAAGAAGATAAGAATCAGAATGGAAAAAGGAATACTGAGACAAAGCTCACTGGAAAGAAGGCTAGAAAACTAAGTAAGAAGAGAGCTAAGATCAAAAAGTTGTAGAAATATCCAGAAGGAACCTCACAGAAGGAAAATTTGCAAAATTGGAGCTTCGTCGAGATATCAGCACAACAACACATGGAACTTCGCCATGGCGGAGAAATATAGCCATTGGGGACATTCTAACTGTTATACCAATGCTCTGAATGGGTAGAAATGAATTTATGACCAGACAACTCACCATCAGACTATTAGGACCATTCCATAACAGACATAACAGAGTTCAGGAAGGCTTGATACCCGTTTCAAGTGACCCATTGTCGAGTTACCTATTTATCCCATCATACCATGCACCATGAACACTTTTGCTAACCAATAATTTGAGCCTGCAAACTAATTTGATCTTTCATAGTGATCATCGCATTATTTCCATCTATTCCATTGCAGTGTCTAAGTTAATCTGAACCCGATCTAGTTAATCCTGAGTGCGTATGTCTGAGAATATCAACGCAGTCGAAGAATCTATGACAGAGGTACTCCTCGACCTGATGAATGAAAGAGTCATGTCGGAGAGAGGATTATTTATAGGTGCACAAGCTTCATCCACAAGAATAGTGCAAGCATCTTTGTCGACTGCTCACGGAGCTGGACCATCTCGGCCATCAGATGAAAAGTGAAACAAGCACAGGGATGATGTCATGAATGCCAAATTGATCCCAACTATATTACCCACCTACATACCACCTCTAATTGGCACAGTAAATCGAGATAACATGCCCAAAGATTTCGAGTACACCTTGGTCACTACGAACCTCCCAAAGGGGATCCACGTAGTTCGAACAGACCAAGACAATATTGCAGTGTTTAAGTTCAGTGACTTCAACCACGACGACCAAAAAGTATATAACATGCTCTCCCCACATAAATACCTAACCAGAATGAAGGGGAAGAATTCAAAGATAATCCCCCAGAGGTGGACCCATAACCTCGTGCAGTCCACCCTGTTGAATGTCATGAAGATCCCACACTTCGAAAAACATCAGGAGGTGAATGCCTGTGTCAAGATGATGCTTTCTTGTTACCATGGTGGGTATTTGTGGCTAGATCGTCATATCACAGTTGATCCAACACTGATCAATCGGATCACAGGGTTGAGTATGCAGGGACCTGATCCACGAGATTTTTATCCAGGAAAATCCATGGATCTCGCTCTAGCACAGAGGATCAAGGACACCTACGGAGATGTCAAGAAGAGGATGCAAGGCTACAAGGTATATTTTATCCAGAGTGCCACATTGTGCCTCACCTGTCAGTTGATTGCAGGGAATTTAGTAAGAAAGAACCGACCTACCCAAGTCACCGGCTTTGTAGTCGACCTCGCAGGGAAGTGCGGGGAAGGCCTACAGTTGAACTGGGTGAAGTACCTAGTGAATCCGTTGGAACTAGACTTCAAAGAAGCACAAGATCAAGGTTACAAATCCTATTTTAGTTGGATTTTGATCCTTATCGCATTCATCGTTTGGGATATGCTGGAAGGTGTGACCTTCCTTGACATCGAGCCATTTGAGCCACTGGTCGCGAAGTTCAGTGCACTTTGGTATTCCAGCGATATGAACAAACAATGGAAGTCAAATTTTGTTTTTCAAACCTACTAAAATCAGCTGAAGAGAGCCATCCAGTCCGAGCCTCGCATGACCCCGAACACTCTACACTGGTTCTGGCCTTTGATGAAGTTCAACGTAGATCAACATTTCATTTATATTACAGTGCTCGTCGATGAACATAAGAGACAAATTCATTCCTACTACAAGCTGACGGAGGAGGACCTAGAGTAGATTACTAAGGAATGGTCCACTGACCTCCTTATCCCCACCAACCCCGTAGAAATATATGAAATCGACAACCCATAAACTACGTAGGATACACCTGGACCTAGTAGGACAAAGAAGACCAAAGAGGTCCAAGGATTAGACAGTGCATCCGTGAAGACTACTTCCATATCACCAGATCAAGGAGGTGATGGTGAAGAGTTAGATGACAAAGAAGTCGAACAGAAGCAAGGAGAGGAGGTTGATCCCCTGAAGAAGAGGAAGGGTTCATCTCCGAAACCTTCTTCCTGGAATAAATAAAAATCCTCCATGACCAAGATGTAGACTGTCCTCACCTCTGACGACTTCGACTTCCTCATAGCAGCCCTAAATGATGCTTCGCTAGAAATAGTAGAAAAACAAGAGGCCAAGCAGGAATAAATGTATGATAGGATTGAAATTGAACTTTGAGGGGTACAGCAGGCACTACAGTCCAGCTGTGTAGTCTCCACTGCACCTATGCCATTGGGAACACCAGAGTTGGGAGACAAGCCAACCCAACTCCACTAATTAGCTGATACATTCGAAGCTCACCTTCGATGAGCAAAAAAGGAAACAGAACAAGCCACCCAAGCTTTGACGCAAGTACAAGGAGTACTTGTAGAACATGAAAATATTTCCCTCCAAGCGAAGTTCGATGAAGAAAAATAACAGATGCAATAAGGAAAATAACAGTTGCTCATCGAGCAACTCAAAGTAAAGGAAGCAGTCAGTAGATAACTTCTCTCTATGACAGTCATAGAAATAAAGGCAGAAGATCGAGTTACACAGTAAGTAGAGCAGCTTGAAGAAGTGATCCAGTAGCTACAACAATGCATCGCAGACTTAGAACTACACGCAGTGCCCGAGACCCCACAAGATGTGAAGGACCAAAGAGAAGCGATTGCCAGGAGCGTAGTTGAGAGACTAAAGGCCCTCGCTATGAAATACAAGTAGTTGAGTGATCGTAGTGCCCTGACATACCAGCGACTCACTAAGAGTCAAGAATTAAGATCACTGGAGTCGCAGTTCCAATAGGTGAATTATCAAGCTGAAATGATACAGGCATAGTTGAAGCTCATGCCAGCTATGGAAAGAATGAAGAGATCTCAAGAGCAACGCACCGCCCAACAACAGAGGAGCGTAGTTGAGAGACTAAAGGCCCTCGCTATGAAATACAAGTAGTTGAGTGATCGTAGTGCCCTGACATACCAGCGACTCACTAAGAGTCAAGAATTAAGATCACTGGAGTCGCAGTTCCAATAGGTGAATTATCAAGCTGAAATGATACAGGCATAGTTGAAGCTCATGCCAGCTATGGAAAGAATGAAGAGATCTCAAGAGCAACGCACCGCCCAACAACAGATTCACACTATTCAAAGAAGATTTATGGAAGTAACTGAGAGACTCCAACCTGTACAAGATAAGGCCTACCAATAGTTCATGGAAGTTGAAGGCCGAGGAGCATAACTAGAGCAGGTTGTTAATGCAACTGAACAGCGCCTGGAAGGACCTGTGAACGATGCAGTCATCCAAGAGTTTGTTGAAAAAGAGGTCATAGCACAACAACAAGTCAAAGCAGCTCGAGCCAAGATCGAGGCTTTTGAAGAAGAAATTCCTACATTAGAGTGACTCAGGACGAGTCACAGGTGAGTGTTGGGGGCCTGTTGGCCCTCGACCAAGTTTTGAGAGATCCTTGGTCAAGTTTGACCATTTTGGACTTCGACAGCCTGTCGAAGGCGGAGTGCAAGCTGAAGCAGAGATCATGGGATCTCATCCCCTTTTTGGGTCCTTTTTGGGATTTGGGAATATGTAATGGGTATGGGAATGGCATCCCATGGGTTTACCAATGATTAGGTCTATTTTGTAATATATAAATAGATGTCTAGGCCATGTAAGGAGAAAAGGGGGAGAAGAGGCATCTATTTGATGTTGTGCTAAGTGAAAGTGTGGCTTGTAAATGCGTTGTGCATACTGTGAGAGACTTGCAGAGCTAAGTGCAAGTGGTTGTAACAGACTGTAAAGGAATTTGTGTTGTAACACAAGGAAGGAGGATCTAGTGAGGTGCGCAGATCTCTTGTCCTATACGGAGTAAGGCTTTCGTGGCTATGTGCATGTATCTGATTGAAGAAGCTAATAAAGAAGAAGATTTAGTGGATGTAGCCTCACGGTGGGGGTGAACCACGTATATGTTGTGTTGCTCTGCTTTGTGTGATGTGTTAGTGTATTTATGTGTTATCTGTTAAGTACTTGACATAGATAGATAGATAGGTTTGTTTATACTTTGTGCTTATTATGAATCTGGATGCTAGATATGACCTCTTTGAACTTGCTTAGTGCTTGAATCTGCTAGATATAATCTAATTCCTTATGCTAAGTGCTTAGATACATTAGATATGGGTAAATGTTGTGATGCTTTGTTTTATCTGCAGAGTAGATATTGGTTAAATATTGATGAAGGTTTACTGCTGAGTGCTCTATTAAATACTAGAATCACAGATCTGTGTCCCAAATAAGGTTGCAGACATCTGAGTCCTGCAACCACCCCTTCCTCTACCTCGGGTGAGACTTCATCTACTTCGCAGGTGTTGTCAAAAGGGTCAGTAGTTAGGGTTTTGTTGGTTCACTGTTGTAGCGTTGAACCCTGGGTCTGACCCTGTTCCAACAATGACACCCCACTGGTAAACATACTAGTTAACGCAAAGTACCCATTACCGATAGCACTAGCTGGTAGGCATCAGTAGCGACGAAGACATGCTCGACAAGATTGCCAACCTGAATTTCATGGACCATGATATCACATACACACATAAATTCCTTGAGTTGTCTAGGGATCATTATTTATGCACGAAGAGCGCCCCAGGCACTGGATAGATTCTAGTAGAGCCACAAGAATGGGCGTTGGGCTTGGAGAAAGAAGGGATACTGAACTTGTTCAAATTCAACATTTTGAGTGAAGTACATAAATTAATGTCTATTTAAAGGTGTTACTCAAATGTGTTCATGGGGGGAAACTTTGGTTCGATCCCCCAATATCGATTGATACCTTGTTGATTGCCCATATCACAGGTTTTTGTAAAGTAGGAGAAGAGCCAGGACTATTGATCAACAAAATGGGAGATTGAGCCCTATCTGAGTGCATGAAAGAAAAATTTGACACATTCAGAGGAAATAGGGGTCTGGATGACAAGAGTACCAACGACAAGGAGGTCAGGTTCGTGACGTAGTTTTTGGCCTACAAAATGTTGCACAAATGTCGCAAAGACAAAGTACCAGCCGCAGTAATTTTAGCAACAGTGAAATGTAAGGAAGGAGTTCAGATGAACTGGGCTACATTTTTAGTAAACCAATTTTTACAAGATTGCACGGAGGCCCGGGAGAAGGGCACTGAATTTCACTACGCATGGTTTCTCATCCTCATTGCACTAGTCAGGTGGAAAGATCTTGAAAATTACTAGCGCATGCATACTTCAAGTCACATCCCTTTGGTTGCTAGGTATACCAACTTGTGGCGCACAACACTCAAGAGACGATAGAACGACAACAACACCACATTTTATACCTATTTGGAGCACATTACTACTGTAATTGATAACACACCGCGTATATCAGAGGAAACAATATCCGCATATAAGGATATCACACAGTTCAGAGCTGGCATGCACCATATATATGTGCAAGACAAAAAGGATCTTGTGCGGAAATGGTTGCCAACCAGTTACCGGTTGAAAATAGAAGACGTGAACTTAATAATCATTGACTGGGAGGAATATTGGAAGATACCAACATAAAATGCAGGGCCATCAGAAGAGGAAGAAGACCAAGACAAAAGTGAGGAGGAACAAGATCAGATGAATGGCGCAGGTGATCTTCTTGGCACATCTACAGTCCCCGAAGAAGGAATCAAAAGGAAGGATAAGGGGATAGAACAGGTAGGAGGGGTGTGGAAGAAATTTAAGGCACAGAGGAAGACCCCATTTTATATATTAGCCAATGATAATATGGATAGGATTGGTTACCAAATACGGAATTCAACAGAGGAAAGCTGGGAGGAAGCAACAAAGAAGCAAGAAGAGAAATAGAAGAAGGTGCGGGATTAGCTGGGAATACTTCAACAACTACTATAAACAACATGCGTCACAAAAGAACACAAATCAGGGGGAGGTCAGTCCCTAGGACCAAGGATAGAAGAGGAAAGCGCACAGTCGGCCCTGCCACAACTAACAAGGGAACATAAAACCTTCCAGAATGAGGCAGACACACTAGAGTTTCCAGTGGGAAAATTATAGGAGCAAATAAAGGCATTGGGCCAGATTAATATAATCATATCAAAAATGACCATACAAAGATTACAGGACTTGCAAGAAGAGCTGGTGAAAGAAATAAAGAACAGAGGAGATGCGGTGAACCAAGACTTGGAACGACTAAGGGACGAAAGAGCCCAAGTGCAAGAACAATATAATATGGCATTTCACAAAAAGAAGGAGATTGAAGGCCGAATAAAGGAAGTTATGAAGAAGAACAAGGGAGCTAAGTAAAGGGCCATGAAAGAACTAGATAAGGACAAAGTTGAATCCATGGTGCGGAAGACATAAGAAGTTGTCCATAAATTATACAAGGAAGTACCAAAAGTTCCCCTGGTAATAGAAGTTACTATGGAGGAACAACTGTTGAATATTGGTGAAGTCATTAAGAGAACCAGGGAGCAGATACATGATTTACAACTAAGGAGCATGCATGAAATTCCACTAGAGGTGCGTGAGGGTAGGGTGAGGATGGAAATGACAACAATTGCCAACATTAATAAAATAAAGGACGAATGTGCAAAACTTTGCAAGGAGAGATTGCAGGTATGGAAAAATCTCATGGGAGACTCATAAATGAAGGCCATAGAGGCCAATCTAAGAGAAGTGCAAGAGCAAATGCATGAGGCAACAAAAAAGGAAACTACACTTCCTCCAGTAAATCATATGGCAACCATTTTGGCTCAGTGACATGCATTTGTAGAAGTGGAGACACTGACGGACCAACAAAATATTCTTCAACATAGATTAGGACCACGACAGGAAGAAGCAGTAAGGGTAATTGGAGAATTGGCCACTCTACAAGGTGTTGTACCTTGGGTATGGAAGTAAGCGAATATCAAGGAAGAAAGGAAGAAATG
This sequence comes from Picea mariana, assembly GCA_032191745.1. Taxonomy (NCBI): domain Eukaryota; kingdom Viridiplantae; phylum Streptophyta; class Pinopsida; order Pinales; family Pinaceae; genus Picea; species Picea mariana. Next base: position 1,525 of record JASDQU010588038.1, on the reverse strand, counting down.
TGAACTGCGTGAAAGACACAGTGACTGTTACTGGGTTGAAGTAAGTAAACGAGCAGAAAAGACAGAGTGAAGTAAGAAAAAGAAATTCGTTGGATGAGGAGATCGAGGATGACATATCAGCAAGGAAGATGGATTGTGGACAACTCAGCAAGTGGAAAAATCCACGGTTGGATGCTTTGGAGCACCACACAAGAAGGAAGGAAAGACAGGTTGGTGAATCCCTGAAAACACGGGTCAAGTTGACCTAGGGTTTTAGACACCTAGGGTTTTGTTATCTAGGGTTTTGACACCTATGTTTTAGCCTAAGGATATCGATGAGCTATTGTAATGTATAAATAAAGGTCAAGAGGACCTGGGTTGGGCTATTGTTATTGTGGGTTAGTGTTGTTACTGTTAGAAGAGATTGTGTTGTAAGGGGAGAGTGCTATTGAAAAAGAAGTATTGTATCATGAGAGCATTTTGTGTATTAAGATCTTCAGTTGGGTGCAAAGATCAACCCTACAGCTGGGTGTGCAGAGAAGGGAGAAAGAGAGAGAAAGAGAGAGAATAAGAGAAGATATGCTAGCTAAGAGCACAGATAAGAACTGTATCCTTTCATCTTAATATATTATAAAGCACAATTATTTGGACATAGCCCTAGAGAGAGGGTGAACCATGAATATCTTGTGTCATGTGTGATTGGTGCTCTATTCTTTGTCATTTGATATGCTTCTATTATGATAATGTGTTAGATTTGAGATATAACTTGCGCAGTAGGTTGTAGGAAGATAAAGAATACTATATTGTTGTGTGTCGGTTGCTTCGAATCCACTTTGCATTCCTTCTGGTTGTAGAAATATCTGTCCTACAATCCCCTCATAGCTACTTTGGGTGAGACTGCATCTACCTTGTAGGTGTTGCCTAAAGGGCCAGTAGTTAGGGCTTGTTGGTGTGCTCTTGGAGCTAAACCCTAGGTCTGCCCCTGTGCCAAAAAATGGTTATGTTTCCGGGACCAGAATCTTCTTGAGGGAATGTCAAGGTGGTTTCCATCAAAGACAAAGATTCAGAAGTGGATAGAAGACCAAGATAAGAATTTCGTTGAAGCCCAAAACAAGAACCCTAATATTAGCACAAAAGATTGGTTAGGAAGGTATATCTTTACTGATATACATGAGATTTTCTTTGGAGGGATTCATAAGGAGTTATATGAGTGGTTAGCTAGGTTAGAAAATACCCAGTTTGAGATCAGATCTAGACTTCCTGTGGTTTGGACACCAACGTTGATAAAAAAGGTCAAGAGAGTTGATAATGATGTGTCAAGAGCAGTAGATCACTGGTTTGATAGCACCATTGGAGGGTACATCACCGAGTTTGTTGTTGACAGAGTAGAATCATATAGCCAAGCCGAGAGGCATTTTTTTACGGGACCTAGAGGAAAATTTTTACATTTTCTGAAGTTGAGGATCAAGATGCTATTGCATGAGAATAACATCTTGAAGATACAGTAGTTAGACATATTCGAAAAAGATAATGTTCAAGAATTTGG
>JASDQU010588037.1:57220-71088 GCA_032191745.1 Picea mariana | reverse complement strand
ATATAATAAAAATTAATTAATAATAAGTATATATATATACTTTATTTAATAAATAATCACTAATAATATTTATTATTTTTATGGAAGAGAGTAAAAAAAATAAAAATGTATATTATATATATATATATAATTTTAATATGTTATAATAAATGCAAGCATATTTAAAAGAGGCATATGTTTTTCGTTTTTAGTTGTTGGTTGTTGTTTTAATCATTTATAATTATTTTGTTTTTAGTTGTTGGTCGTTGTTTTAATCATTTATAATTATTCAAAGAGATGCATTTTACAACTAGGTAAGAAGTAAATATAAGATAGATAAATCTGATTTCTAGAAGAAATAATAACATGGTAATTTAAAAATTATTTTAATTTGTTTTTTTAAAAAAAATTGACAAGTTTTATTCAAAATAAAAGAGGGAATAAAATTGCATTTCAAAGTTGTTGGTAGTACTATATATAAAAACAAGAAGGATCATTCTCTCGCTCTAATAAAACCAAGCATTGTCTAGTACTAGCAATATGTCAACTAATAAATGGTTTTAAAACCAAAAACAACTACTATATCACCTCAAAGATACATTCCCAACAAGTCTACAAATAACCCAAGCAATACATTTAGAAACATAAAAGCATATATTACCTCCTCTGCAACGTCTCAAAAAACATTATTGTCCGAACTGTGTACTTCCCATAAACTACATTGACATTTATAGACACTTCATAAAACATGAACAAAGATTTTAGAGGTCTATCTTTAGTTCTTCAAGCACCAACAAACATTCTACCAAAGATTTATTGTCCTTAAACAATGTGTGTGCGTCCATGTTATGTTCTTGATATATATATAAATATATGAAACATGCTTAAAAGCATGTGAAACCTCTTGAAGCTATTTTATAATAGGCTCGAGGAAGACATTTGAAATCTAAGAAGACCATAACATCAAGTGAATGACTGGTGAGGAATCTCCATCAATTTGGATCTTCCCAACATCTCTTTAATGACACATTTAATCAATACTCTTAACATCACAAGCTCATCATAATTATTAATTATGACCTCCAAAACTTCTCTGAACTTAAGTCAATGAGATGGAGAGATATAGAGAACATCCCGCGCATTATTGTAACCAAGAGAGCCTTGCCAATGTTCATTGAAAAATCTCCATGCAATGAATCCATCAATCAACAACTCACTCATTTTACAAGAAGATTCATGTTTTACTGCCCTTTTTCAGTAATTCATTAATGTATTGATCTCAGAGAAAATTTAAAAAGTAAGAACCTATTTATCTTCAAAATCGCATTTTGTGCCAACCATATACCCCATAATACTAAACAAGGATTTAAATTTTTTTATCCATGAGGTACCATACCATAATGTCAAACACTCTTCCACAGACGCACCTCTCCAAACATTGGGAAAGTTGGTTAAGTGTTCAATATCCTTCTGTGATTGTAATGCATAAGGGTAGTTAATTATCAAATAAGAAATATTCTCTTCATCCTTCTTACAGAGTAAACAAATACTAGGACCAAGTATTTTTCTCTTTTGCATGTTTTCTCAAGGGAGAACCTTATTATTTAATGATATCCATAAGAAGATTCAATATTTTGGGGGAACTTTTAGCTTCCAAATCTTCCTCCATCGCCAGGATAACTCTTGTTCAACTAATTTCAAATAAGGATTTATAGCCCAGCTTTGTTGTATACACCCTTGAACCTTTGTTTTTTTCCCACACTAGAGAATCTGCCTCTTATTTCAACCTCATGTATCCTCATTTCAAAATTGCAATATATTTACTCCATTGATTAGCATGATCACCAACAAAACCCAAATCTTGGGCACTCCTCCAACCTTGTTGCCAAATATTGGTTGTAAGATGATCCCCTATCTAGTTTCGAGTAAAGATATCCCTTTCTTACAGAGCCATAGTGAGTTCCTCGGAAAAAAAATATATCCTCGTCACATCCCAACATAGAATCTAAGCCAAGTGTTACCTCTAACCATTTCCAACTCTCCAAGCCAAATAATTTCCAATCATCAGAAAGGGCGGAACAAGCATATTCGAATGTATTAAAACATTATGAATGTTTTTTCTTGGACTCCTTATCCAGTCTAGGATTGACTCTACACCTATGTACTTCTTCTCAATGGTATGCTTTCATAGACCCTCTTTGGTGAGAATGTTCCACAGGCTTTTGGCAACTAAAGATTTACCAAATAAATGGATATTCTTCAACCCTCAAACTCCTTTTTCTTTTGTCCTGGCTAGAACCTACCACTTAGAAAGTGGAATTCCTTCATTGTCATTGTTCCCCCTCCATGAGAATTGGAAGCAAGTTTACCTTATTTTCTCCAATACACCTTTCAAGATATATGCCATCATATGTCAAAAAACAAGAATGGCTTCTAAAACAAACTTCACTAAGGTCATCCTCCCCCTTTGCGATAACCACTTATTACACCATTCATGTATTTTCCCCTCCATCATTTCAAGAAGCCACCCCCAAACCCTCTTTCCATAACCATTTGGTTTTTTAAGAAAACCCAAATATTTGAAACCATTTTTAAAATTGAGAACTCTGAAAGGAAATAAATTCATCATCACAACTTCACCTTCATGTTCCAAACCATGAAAACTAACAACAAATTTATGTGTCTTTATTTTCACCCCTATTGTAATGCCATGAATCTTCAAGATTTCTTTCAATTTCTATGCTTCTCTAATAGGTTCATCTGTGTAGAGGAAAAATCATATGCAAATAGCTAGCGAGCTAGTGAAATAGATTTACCAATCTTAATGCTAGTATTAACACTTGATCTCCTTGCCTTTGTTATAGCTCTACTCAATCCTTTTGCCACTAGCAATAAAAGTAAGGGGGGGAAAGGGGAACCGTGCCTCAACCATCTGTTAGGCTTGAACAAAGCTAAGGATGCCCCGTTTATAAAGAACAACAAAAAACATAGATAAGATACACCCCATAATCCAATTTGTTGCAAGAAAACAAAAACCAATATGGAAAAGCATCAACCTTGGATATAGTAGGCCTATCATGTCATATGCCCTAGATAAATCCAATTTGACCACAATTGTTGGGCATTTTTTAGTTTAAATTTTATGAAGGCCCTCTTGAGTTGTTCCTATTGTTTTGTGAATCTATCTTCCATATAAGAAACCCTTTGTCGTGATCTTATAAATACAATACATAAAGAGATAGGTTGGAACTTTTCARAAGACTCGAGACTATCCTTMTTAGAAAGCAAAKSCAAGAAGGTAGAATTAATAACACCTAATACTTCACCATTCATTTGAACATCTTCCAAAATCCTCAACAAATCCTCCTCACAAAGGTAGTAGAAGCCAATAAAATATTCTACAACCCACCCATCCAAGCCTGGACTTCTATCTTTCTAGAAAGAAGGCAGAATTGCAGTCCATTCCTCCTTTGAGATCTCGTCCAACATCATCTAATTGTCTTCCTCCAATACAAAACCTAGAAAAAAGGACCTTAACTTTAGAATTCCAACTATGTTTTCCCTTTTAGGCTCCTTATAAATGTTTTGGAAAATGATGAACCCTAATTGTTGCAATCTCTAAGAAATTCCCAATTGAAACCCCCTCTCGATTCTTCATTTTCCATATAGTATTGTACTTCTTCTTTTGATTGACAAAATAATGAAAATATTTAATATTTTCATCCCCTTTATCTAGCCACCCATCCTCCACTATTCTTCCCTCCTCTCTAACAACTTCCTCCATTTAACCTGAATCTCCTTAACTCTTTGCTTCTCATCCTCATTGAAAAAACCTTCAACATTTTGATTGTACATCTTGGCTATCTCACACTCTACATGTTTTAAGTCTGTATCTATGTTCTTTTGTCTCTTTGTTGCCGATGCAACCACCACCTCTTTAATGTTCTTAAGGGAGGATGAAAATCAATCATTCGTTGTCTCCCCATACCCCACATCAATACTTCTCCATTCTTCTTTTACAAGCTCTTGGAATTCCTCTTCCTCAAGCCAATCAGTATTAGATTTAAAGGGGATAGAAAGTTTACCATCCTACTTTTCCATATGTAGCAATATTGGAGAATGATCCAAGCACCCTCCAAACTCGACCTAGGACCTTACCTTGTCAATATGAACTATAAAAATTTTCATCGCCAAGAATATATCCAAACATTTTGAGATAGCTTCTCTGCCTGATATGTTATTACTCCACATAGACCTAAGTTTGATTGGCTCTATGTCCAAATCCAACATCTCTAATATTAAGCTTGAAATAGTTCGTGTGACAATTAACTCTTGCCACTACCCCCATACTTCCAACTGATTTAGTGTAAAGTTTAGATCACCTATAATGATAACTTTTTCCTCCTTTATATAATCCAAGGAGTAAAAAACATCCCCAAAACCCCGCCTCTCATCATATGGGCCATAACAATTCAACATTGAGAATTCCTTACCCAACTCCTTAAACATAAACTCTTTCCATAAGCCCGAGTGAAGAATAGATGAATTTAGTAAAGGAACGTGTTTCCTCCAACTAGTAAGTACACCATCAGAAATACCCACTACATCTAGTGCCAAAAAATCCTAATCCCTTGGGATAACATCAAATCCCTAAATAATATTTTTTTCTTCTCCCATCATTTCTTGAACTTTATTTCCGGTTTTGAAGCTCGATTAAATGAGCTAAGGCTAGTATTTTTTAGGGTCTACCAAGACCTCCGATATTGATAGATAAAATAAGCATAGACCACCCTCAAATGGGGTTTGTCCTACTCTAAGATGGGGTTTGTCCTGCTCCAAAGACCTCTGTAATATATTTATTTTTGTTCTCCTCTTGAATCTCCTTTAGAGAATTCTCATGGATCAAATGAAAAAATGATTTTCTTCCAATAAAGTTTGGAACTATACCCCTAACTAGATCAAAATTCGTGCCCCCTTCCTTCCCTTTACCTTATAACCCACTTGCTCCCTTCCTAGATCTCAACTAATTTCTACAAGATTTTTTAAAGGTTAAATTAAGTTGATTACCACCTCGTACTGACCCTGATAACCTCTTAAATCTCCCCACAAGAAGTTTTGACACAATTGGAAGAAAGACCATGATTCTCTTTATTAGATTCCGTGATCTTTATTAGATTCCGTGAGCACGGATTTGAGGACAATAATGGATCTTTTTCCCTTCATATACCCCTCCCCTTGCCTCCCCTCCCCTCCCCTTGAAATAGGAATCATTTCAATTATTGAAGGCCATTCCTCCTTCCCCACGACATTTAAAGTATCCACCCATGTAATAGGATAACCAAAAACGACACTTTCTCGAGACTTACCAAGGTTTTCAAGTAATCCTTCAACTCATGACTTTTTTTGGTGCTCCCGAGGGCCACACTTCGAAACATATACATGGATTTGTTTCTATAACCGACCTTATCATCTCAATCGATAGCTTACCCGTGCCACTTTCCTCTTCTCAAAGGAGACCCTTTAAACATTGATCATGTCTTAAGCAAACCCCTTTTTCTTTACTTCTTTTTTCTGATTACTTCTTTTGAACCTTGTTAGTGACAAAAACTTATAAAGAAAGGTGAAATAATCCACTATTTGGAATTTGTTGCTTAAAATTTCCATCTTAATACCTCATATTTAATGCTACCCAATGAATCTTTGATATTATCAAAGACGAAATGGAATTATTTATAGATAAGCACCACAATCCACTTACTTTAGGATTTTAGATTTCTTCCTCTTTTTTTCATAAAGATTTTAGATTTCTTCCTCTTTTTTCTCATATTCTTCTTCCTTTTAGTATCCTATCGTCGAGACCGGAGAACATAGTACCCATTTGTGGCTTTGATCTCTCCACTTATTTTCCAGACCTCGTTTTCTTATAGTTATTGTAGCTATCAACGTACACTACAAGTGCATACTATCGCAAAGGTAACGACGCATGCTATGCAATCTCAAACAATTACAAATAGAAAAAGGCAGGTTTGCAAAAGTAAATATTCAATTTAGAACTTAAAAAAAAAAAAATCATTTATAACAATTTATGTTCACTACAACGCATCATCTGTTAGTTTGCTTCCATGGTTGTCTAATTAAAACAATGCATTCCATTCTCAGTTTTGATTGTTTAACATAAAGCAAATTCAATAATAGATTTGTTGGTTAATAATTTCATGCAAAACACCATGCTTAGAAATGTGGTTCTACACCCATGTACAATTATGTAGGACCTGGTAGACATATGCAAATATCAGGCGTGAAGACAACTGACAGGATACCTTGGAGTTGGTAGTTTTATTATGTGCAAGGATGAGACTTCATTGTTATTAGTCCGTCATTCTTCAGGGAATGAAAGAGGAAGTAGATATCCTTTTTAAGGTGGAAGATTCAATGTCTCGAAGAAGTACACAATATGAATATAGGCCAGGAATATGTAATAGGTATCGAAATGATTTTTTTTTTGTTTACTGGTTTGTTTCTTATGATATAATTTGTCATATTATTCATGCAAGTACCAACTTTTAAGAATCTATTGTGAAGTTGGAGCTTTTCAAGTGCAGATTTCAGTTAAGTAATTTTTTTTCGCAATGATCCCCTCAGTTCAAATATTGAAACTGTTAGGATTTGGTGACAACGAATTCCTCCAAGGATGGATTTGGATCCTATTATTTTGCGTTGGTTACAACCAAATAGACCAAGTTAAAATATGGATAGGGATTGCATTTAATAATCAGTTTCTTGTAAATGTATATAAATACATGTAAGCTCGTAGAGGCAAAGAGAGAGAGACAAAGTGATAACTTGCTAGTTTGTTGTAATCTCCATGATCTGAATAATAAGACAACCGATGACTATGCTTGGTGGACGTAGCCCAACGTTTGGGTGAACCATGTGAAATCCCTATGTTCCTTATCTTGTGATTGTTAATTATCATATGAGAATTGTGTTTTCCGCATTAACAATTCTAACAAGTGGTATCAGCGTTGGTTAGAGGAGAAGGCGTCAAATTTTGGAGGAGAAACAACATCTGTGTGAGGTGCGTCGATTTCAACATCGTCGCAGGCCCCTCCTATCGAAGGGTGCAATGTCTTATTACTCGGACTTACGTTCGTGCAAAAATAATGAAATTGGCGCAGTCCAGTGGCATTGACAGGTGCGTAGACAACCTCACATCGCCGCAGTCCATCTATGTGTTACAGTGCGACTACTCTTGAAGATCGCCGCACTCCATTTGTATCGTGAGGTGCGGCGATTCCCTAATATATTCGCATATGGTTTTTTTTAACTTTTTTGAAACGATTAAAGGATTTTTTGATATATTGTATGCATAATACGTGAACAAGTCAAATCACGTGGGTGGATAAAGTAAAAAAAATTTTATGGAGTAAAAGGATTAAAGTAAAGTCACGTGGGCGGATGTTTTGTAAAAGGTTTTTCCTTTTTATTAAAAGGGTGAATTTTAGTTTTTAATAAAAAGTGAGGATGGTAAAAAGGATTCTTTAATTGAACCTTTTATTAAACATTTTGGGTTTTTTTTTTGTAAGTGAGTTGAGATTATATATTACTGAGAAAATTATGTTACAAAAAGGGACGGAGGGGTATCCCCTGATCTGCCAAAAAGGAAACGAGATCAGGGGTCCCGAAGTTGCGTTGTCTACATAAGCGAGGGGACGGCCTAGCCGCCACCCTGGGAAACCGACCCAATCTCCGAAAAATCGTTTAAAAAAAAAAACTATACCATAAGATATACATAAAACCAATAACGTATAACAGGGGTTGCTCATACACTGATAAACAAAATGACCTTTGGTTGAGGTTGCGCTAGTCCAAGAGGATTGGTTGGCTTTCATCTCCTTCCTTTCTTTCCTTGTTCTCCTTTTTCTACTCCACCGTGCGCGTCTTTTTTATGCAGGCTGATATTCCGCATCGGTCTGCTAGAGTGATGTCCATGTGGTGGACATGGTGGACATAGCTAAGGTAGAGTTGGAATTGTCCAGCCAGTCGTTCCATTTTTTGCTTTGGTTCCTCTGGTCCTTTGCTATTCTTCTTGCGCTGGCCTCCAGGTTGCTGAGGCGGCTCGAAATTTCTGTGAGCTCCTTCTAGTGGCCGCGGTTTTCCACCCTGTTGGTCTCATTCTTGTTAGCTCTTAGCTTACTTATCAACATTTTTGTACGCCAAGCTTCCTCCACCGTTTTGTGGTAGAGGGTTTTCCTGGGCTGTATGGCCCCTGGGTCCCTTATCCCGTCTGCTTTTTGGATGAGTTTCGCCCAGGCTTTGCCTTGGCGCTTGGTGTTGACTTCCCACTCCCACCTATCGATGACCTCTTTGCCCTTTGTATCGACCTGCTCAAGAAAAGTGCCTTTGGCCTCTCTGGCCGCCTGTTCCATCCTAGTGATCTTTCAGGCGCTTGTTGGAATTTCCTCCCCCTGGGGCCCCCTCTTATTATGGGTATTCTTCATTCTTACCATCTCTGTTTGAATGCAGTGGCTTTTGTCTTGACTTCGTTCTCCGCTTCTATTAGCCCCTTCCTGGTCTCTGAAATTACTGCTTGTTGGTCTGTAGCTATCCTTGATGCTTCTTCTTTTAAGGGGTTTTTCGGGATGTGATCTTATCCTGGTAATCATGGGTCTTCCATAAAGGTGTACCTTTTGGTCCTTTTTCACTGTTTCAGAGTGTGTGCACTTGGGAACCTTGCCATAGTTCCTGCGCCAATCCTTTACCTTGCACATTGTATGCCAATCATTTCCTCCCACAAGACCTGTGCGTGGATGAGGTGTCCCCATTCCTGCCCTCGGGTTGTCCTTTTGATCTTCGTCCTTTGTCGTTTGTGGATTACCCTTTCTGCTCTCCCACGGCCAACCCCTATACTTCATTCTAATGATTGGACCGTGGTGTCATACCTCCTCTCGTGGTGTGACCGTGATCTGCATTGTAACTCGTGTTTAGATGGTGGCCTATCGGATTCTGCATGGATTCTACTTGCCCTTCAATTAATTATGTGCGTTCAGCCTCAATGTGGTTGTCCATACTTTGGTTGTCGTCATAGTCCTTTGTCACTAGTTGGGTGCAGTCTGTCCGGAACTGGCCATTCGAGATGTTACTCCATGTGGAATCCAGTTTTGATCCTTCCTTGTTGACCCCTTTGTTAGCGATTCTATCCACTAGTCCATTTGCTTACCTTCGGGCCCAACGCAACTCCACTGTGATCCCTGTCTGCAAATGCTCCTGAATTTTTTGCAGGGAGTACGCTAAGCGCTAGTGCCTCCAAATTTTTCCCACTCTGGTGTCGTTTTGGAGTTTCCTTACTATATCGATGACCAACATTGAATCTCCTTCCACTATTACATTGGTCATCCCTTCCCAGTGTAGTATCTCAAGGCCGGTCTCCAGGGCTCCAAATTCCACAGCATTGTTGGTTGAGTTCCCCAGACTCCCAGTGTACAGTCGGATAATTTTTCCTTGACTGTCCCTGATTACTTCCCCTATACCTATCCTTCCCGGGTTACCTTTCGATGCCCCGTCAAAATTTAGCTTGAGGGATCCCTCTGGTGGTGGTTTCCAGTTGCGCTCACCTACTTATAGTTGCGGCAACCGTATTACCTGATTAGGGTTGCGTCCTCCTTTTAGTTGAAAAGCCTCTAGAATTCTAAGATCCTAGTCTGTGAGTTGCGCTCCTCCTATTTGGCAGTTGCGGATCTATACCGTTTCTCTTGTCATGGCAATTATTGTTTCCTTGATCTTTCTTACAGTCCATCTTTGGTTCCTAAAGATGCGTCGGTTCCGTTCCTTCCATATTGCCCAAATGACCATGCCGGGAATGAGTGTCCAATAGATATTCACCTCTTCGTTTTCGCTTTAGTTTTCCTTCCATGTGTTTATAGTTGCAGAAATATTACCTCTGATCCTATTAGACTATCGGAAAATGCCTGTCGCCCAATCCCAGACTTCTGCTGTGTAGGGACATTCATCCAGGAGATGGTTCGTTGCTTCCTCCTTTTCTTCACATAGGTGACACCTTGAGGGGACTATGAAACCTCTCTTCTTTAGGTTTTCCTAAGTTAGGATTCCGTTGTGTAGTATTAGCCACTAGAAGATTTATATTTTTGGCCAGTGGGGGTTGTTCCAGAGCTTGTTCCATTGATGCGTCGAGTCTTCTTGGTCCTGGTTCGCTATGTAGTGGTGTACTTCGTTAAGATTGAATTCCCTGCCAGCTTTGTGCCCCCATCTCAACTGGTCCTTTCCATCCGTGACTGCAATTTTTCGTCTCCCCAATTCCTCCTCCACCTCTTTTACTGTTGTTGCGATATGGTCTCTAGTCTGTGGGGTGAGAGTGTTCTAGATTCTCCATTTGTTGCGATCTGTTTCTTGTTTCCAATAATGGTAGTCTCGGGTTTTGCCTTGCGCCATTGTCTCATGTTGGAGTGCCTCCCAGCCCGGTTTTTCCATTCTGGGTTCCTGTTGCCAGGCATCCTCCCAAAATCGGGCGGTTCTGTCATTTCTTATTTCCCAAAAGTTGTGTGTCTGGATCCAGGTCTTGTTGCGCTAGGCTAAGTTCCAGATGGCAGAACCTTCCATGGTGCCTTTGAAGCAGATTTTGTCCTGGTCATAAATGTCTGGGGCATACTTTTCCTTCCTCAGGTTGACCCAAGGCATGGTCGTTTCTTTGACCCATCGCCACCAGAGTTTCGCCCGATAGGCGTCATTGGTCACTTGCGGGTCATGTAGCCCCAAACCTCCTTTGCTTTTCGGTTTACAAACCTTCTCCCAAGCCACCAGTGCCCATTTTTTCCTTGTTTTCGCTCCTCTCCACAAGAATTCCCTTTGTATGGTTCTTATTTTTTGTAGAATCCCCTTGGGGACTGGGAAAACTGACATCATAAAGGTTGGGATAGCTTGCAAAACCGACTTGGTTAGGATAAGTCTTCCGGCTAGGTTGAGGGATCTGTACGACCAATTTTTTACCCGGTTTTGTAGCTTGTTGACTATTCCTTCCCAAGTTGACAGCTTGTAGGCTTTGTCTGTCAGGGGGATGCCCACGTACTTGGTTGGGTGTGCTTTGTGTTCAAAGCCCAAGATTTTGTCCAAATTCCTTTGGATAGCAGGGTTGGTATTAAAGAAGAAGATCATAGATTTTGACTGGTTTATCTCTGCCCCCGAGGCTTTCCCAAACTCGTCTAAGATTCGTTTGTAGGCTTTCGCTTCCTTGACCATGGGCATGCCATGAAGTAAGGTATCATCCACAAACTATTGGTGTGTAGAAGTTGGGCAATTCTCGTAGGGTTTGATACCTTTTATTTCCCCTGTAGCGGTTGCGCTTTTTATGCTTTGACTAAGTCCTTCCATCATTAAGATGAATAGGAAGGGGGACAATGTGTCTCCCTGTCTGATGCCTCTCGTAGGCCAGTAAGGTTTGGCAGGGGCTCCATTTAATAGTAGCAAGAAGCTTGTTGTGGATACTAGGTTGACTATCCATCTGATCCAGTGTTGGGCAAAGCCGAAGGCTTCCAGGGTCCTGACCATATAGTGCCAGCTGATTTTGTCATAGGCTTTTGCTAGGTCCAGTTGTATTATCATTCCCCCTCTTTTCTGAAGCTTCAGGGTGTGGATAAGTTCGTGGGCATGGATAATATTGTCCATTATTTTCCTTCCTTCCATGAAACCTGCCTGCTCTTGTGATACCAGTGTGGGTAGGAGTGGTTTCAATCTATTTGCTATGACCTTGGAAATTATCTTATACACCACATTGCACAACGCTATAGGTCTGTGCCGATTGGGGGTTTTGGCTTCATTTTATTTGGGGATGAGTGTAATCATTGTAGCATTTAGTGCTTTGAAAATGGAGGTTGACCTTCTAGAGTCTTCCACTACCCTATAAACATCATGTTTGACAACTTCCCAGTAGGCTTTGAAGAACTCCACTATGAAACCATCTGGGCCTAAGGCTTTTCCATTGGGCATTTTCTGGAGTGCTTGATCTATTTCGTCCTCTGTAATGGGCTTGTTCAGGTTGTTGTTTTGTTCGTCTGCTAACAGGTGAGGGATATGATGGATTACCTTTTGTATGGCCTTCGTTCTATCTTAGTTAGGTTCCTAGGTTATCTCGTGGAAGTGGTTTACCAGAGTTGTTTCGATGTCCTTATGGGACTCCCTTTCTATGCCATCCTCGTCCCTAATGTTTAAGGTTTTGTTGGGGGCTCTTCTAGCCATGGTTGTTCTATGAAAAAACTTGGTGTTCCTTTCTCCTTCCTTAAGCCATCTGATCCAGGACTTTTGTTGCTAGAGAGTTTCTTCTTGCTGGCACCGCTCCTCCCATTCCTTCGTCATCTGGATCTCCTCCTTTTTCTGCTCCTCCCATTCTTGGGTCATCTGGGTCTCCTCCTTTTTCTGCTCCTCATTGTATCCCTCTGAAATGCAGGTTTCCTGGAGCTTTTTAATTTTTTTTTCAATGTTATTCTTCTCTTGGTTTATATTCCCAAAAGTGTCCTTGTTCCATTCCTTGAGCCTATATTTGATATGTTTTAGTTTTTTGTAGAGTTTGAACATCCTTGTCTGGTTTCTCCTCACGCCACCACTGATTGATTCTTTCCTTGAAAGTCAGGTGTTCCATCCAGAATTTCTCGAATCTGAAAGGTCTGTTCTTTGGTGTGGTCTGGAAGCCTGCTTCCAGTTGCATTGGCCAATGATCAGATCCCCCCCATGGAAGGATGTTGTAGTCTAAGGTTAGCCCCTACATAATGATTGACTCTGACACTAGGAATCTATCGAGTCTTGTTGCTACCTGGTGTTGGCTCATTCGCTTATTGTTCTAGGTGAACTGGCCATTATTGGTTTTCAGATCTACCATCTCTGCTGTGTCTATGAATTTTGAGAACTTCTCCGCATCTCTATCCAATCTTCTTGTACCTCCTTTTTTCTCCGCAAGTGACGTGATGACGTTGAAATCCTCGGCTAGGATCCAATGGAGGTTGTTGGCTCGATTTGTTGGGGTCCTAACCCGCACATAGGTAGATCAATATATTCGTATGTAATAAAGGTCAATATTAACAAGGCCTTTCAATAAAATAGAATAAGGCGGATGTAAGAAGACCTAATAGAAGCTTCCGTTTCTAGAAGGATCTTCCTCTAGATGCTTCTCTTGATGGACATATTTAGTATAAATAAGAGTCGAGGGTATGAAAACCCTAGCTTGGAGATTATTGTAACAGAGCATTGCTCGACTGGAGGTTGCCCCCTCAAAGAGGCCCGTGAACATTGCTTTCTGAATCAAAGTGCTATTTCTATTGTTATTCTTATATTATTTATGTGTTATTGTGGAGATTATGCTGGTTATATTACTGTTATTCTGCCATTTCTAGCATTTTTATTTCTGTTCTGCATACTTTTTATATCTGGTATATTACAAGTGGTATCAGAGCACTTTCCTTGGCAGAAATTGTGGGAATTTTTTTTCAGGGTAGAGACGTATTCCGACATCTTTAAGCCACAGAGATCTGTCATTACGTGCATAAACCCGCGGTTGAGGGATTCATACACGCAGGAAATACAAGTGGTTCTTAAGCGCACATCTGTTGGCCACCCTTGTAACCCCTGTTGGTACCCCTTCGAGTGGTAGTGCATCAGACAACACTTGTGTATGGATCGGCCTAGATTTCCTGAAGCCCTCTTTAGATAAATCGATCGGCCGCTTGACTGCTATAGTGCCACCGAGAACAACACTCGGGAAGATACTCTCTAGTACCTGGGTAGTCGGGTAGTACGGCTAAGGGTACGGTCTATCTTCCTTAGTTAGTGCCCTGAGATATTGGGCCGAGTACTATTGTTGGATCCCACATGTATATCAGAGAACT
>JASDQU010588037.1:17445-31187 GCA_032191745.1 Picea mariana | reverse complement strand
AGTAATCACAGACATAACCCATAAAATAACAACATATACATGCATTTCTCATCAATTATAACACATGTACATATACACAACATGTAAATGAACATAAAAGTGGTACTTATCTTTTAATAGGAGGCCACCAACTACGTGCAGACCTTCCACAAACCTCCCACCCATAGACCACGCTACTCATCACGCTCAACAGTGGGTCACCCTCGAGCTGGGACTAAACTCCATCGGGTAAGGGGATTCCTAGGATTGGCAAGGACAAAAGGGAAGTCACACAGAACAACAAGAAGTATATTTTATCCCAGGATCTGCTTATGCCCACAACCCACAGACCCTCATTCCCCACACACCTTCTCCACCCTAGGAGGGTACACATTCACTAATATAAGTCCATCAGCTACTACACCTCCCTTACCTTGGGATTCAACAATAGGCTAGACTGGAAGTCTCAGAGTATTGTAGATGCTACAGGACTCCCTCCAGGAGAACTCACTTCCCAACAAAATTTCTTACCTGGGAGAGTTTCTCACAGGGCTGACAACCTGCTTCTTCAATTAAGCTCTTATGTCAAATGAACACAGGTGATGTCAACAATAGAATTTGGGTAACACACAAGTGAATTCAACCAAAAAAAACGGGTATGGACACAAAATATGAAAACAAACCAAGCTTATCCAAAACTGCATTGGTAGCAACCGCCAACCACTATGACACAACATGACTAAGGAAAAATACAAGTTCGTCGGGCTTCACAAGAAATACGTAGGACAACTCTAGTGTCTGCAGGTTACAGTGGAGTGTGCCTCAGTGGGGAGTATGGCTCTCTTCCAGGGTGGCTAACCTCGCGAGAGTGAAAATGAAATGGTGAAGTATCCTCCGTCGTGAGAATCGTGAGACTTGTGAATGAGATGATCTGACAACGAACTGACTTTCCCACTTAAAACTACATGGGCCTAGGTTGACACATGTCTCCCTAAAGCTGCATGAGCTCCACTTAACACTCGTCCCTCTTTCCCTTAGGAACTTAGAACAACACAGATTATGTCAAACCTTAGCCTTTAGTAAATAATAATATAATATTATTCCTTTAGAGGTAAGCCCTCTAGCTTAGCCCCTATTCCTAGACACTTAGCCCCTTCCCCACCTTGTGAAGTTTAGTCCCCCATAAATATTTCTTCGTGGAGGGTCTACACACAACGATGTATAATTTTTATTAATGATTTGCATAATTACATATACAAAATAGGCTCATGGCCTTAGCATCCTAGGCTCTCTAGCCTAATCATCACATAAGCCTCCTACTTAGTGCTCTACTTTCAAGCACCAATTTTAGTGTTCATACTGCAGTTGAAACTCAATTGCTCTATTATATAGAGTTGCTTCAGGAAAGCATTCAACTCATTGTTCCTTGTTACATGCTTCAATTAAACCTCATTGAAAGCATCGACTAGCTATAGATCCACGATGTTCCACCCAGCCTTAGATCTCACTATTGATAAACTATCAGCAGGGCTATGACTCCACAGACGTAAACACTCTTCTTGTACACCTATTCATTCCGAAGCAACATTAGAACATACATGCAATATATATACATGCAATTATAATAACATTATAACCTGTATAGGAGATACATAGAATACAATGAATAGAGAATTGATACTTATCTTTTGATTGAAAAGGCTTCCATATCAACATGGTCTAGGCCACGGTACCAAACCTTAGCAACACTCCAACCAACGGTCTCTCTTCCCCACATGCCTGTCCCACCCCAGGAGTGTACAAATTCACTGTCACACAGTCCATCGGCTGCTACACCTCCCTTTCCTTGAGATTCAACAACAAACTGGACTGGAAGTCTCAGAGCACCATGGCTCGAGGAGTTCCAACTACCCTCAGAGGTATCCAATTGACATCTTCCCTGAGCTACTCTTTGTAGTCAACATTCCACTTTAATCAACATATTCTCATCTCCATCACCCACATGCAGTTATCATGAGAGAACATAAAAGAATTCATTTAGGAACTCCAACTTAGTTCAAAAGGGAATTCAACTTTTCCCCCAAAACATGAAATTCTATTTCATAATTCTTCTTGGTTGTTGCCATATTATGTATACAACCTTCCTTGTGGTTTTCCACAGGCACCAACTGCATACCTTTTTTCCTGCAATCCTTCATCTTGCATACAACCAACAAATTGTCAGTATTTGTTGTACATCATAATTCAATTGCAATATGTACAAAATCTTATGCAATGATCTAAGAATTTTCTGCACCTAAAAATTCAATCACAATTACCCAACAATTTAATAAAATAGAATGACTCATCATTCTATGCATATGCATGTTCACAGTAATATATGTAAGTTCATTAATTCTTTTTTTGAATAAGAAAATTTCCTGTAGTCAATGCTCATGTGACTACTTGACTTGCAACTTTCTTGTTGCAATATCTAACACCTCCCTGAAATGTCTTCAACTTCATGAGTTAACAACATTTTAGCTGTTAGTAACAATTATTTCCATGCAATAATATATATGCATGTAATTACAAAACACATTCAACCATTGCATTTAGTATACAATTCTATCACTAACTATGCATGAGTGCAATTCTCAATGCATACTTATTCAGTGCAACCTGCATTGAATTACATAATGCTCTTTATCTCAGTCATGTATCTCACCATCCATAAGTTGGAATTCTGGCCAATGTGTTGACACATTCTCCACACACTTCCTATTGTCTTCCCAATTAACTGGATGCCTTCCTTTTGGACCCGAACACTACACCAAGAACATAATTATGTGGTATTCATTAGTGTTAGAAAAAATGTTGTAGTCCAAGTTTTATTTAAAGGTAGGAATATTTTAGTACCTGTGTGGCTCATAACCTTTCCATATCCATACCTTACCATATCCAACTATGTCCTGGTCTCACACATGACTAGCTTGCTGACATTCATTCCTATAACAAGTNGCCTCCAGCCTTTACCACATCCAGTGGTATGCATTCAAATAATGTAATCATGTGATTTTATAAAATAACTTTGGCTGAGGAAATTCTTACCTACATTCCCTTAAGCAATTATGCAATAAGAGTAATAAAACTCTTACCTGCATGACTTCCATTAATAAATTTGATGTTACCGGTATGGCTGATGGCAGTAGAATCTTTCATGCTTCTTTTATCAAACCTAACCAACCTTCAAGTTTCTGTTGCTTCCTTCCATATGTAGCAACATTGTCAACAACACTTGCAACATGAAAGAATTCATTTTCTTCTTATGGTTGTTCAACCAACCCTAATTCAATTGTTGCTACCACAATTTCAACAACTTCTTTCCCATGTGCAAATTTTCCTTGCTGATCCCAGAAGTCTTCAATTCTTCCCAGATTCCTGAATCTTCTTTTTCTCTCATTGTAGTCACTGTACATGACTATTTTTGTCCTGAGCACTTTCCAGCCAAATCACTCTTGGTTGTCTTTGCATTTCCAGCCAATTACTAATGCTGACATTAACCTTCAACTTTTATTTTTTTTCTATATCCATCTATCCCAACTAGCTTCAAACTTGACTTACCTATCCAATCTATAGCATACTGTAAGGATGCACATATGCCCCTTTTTCCAATTTCATAGAATCAAATGAAATTCCTTCTTTTACCTTACCATCATAGATTCAGGTGATACCTTCAACCTTTTGGGTTGTCACTCATGGCTCTATGTTACTTAAGATGGATTGTTTTCATGCACTATCTCCTCTGCATTCAAAACCATGCATAGACCTATTTTCTTCTTCCTGGTTCCCTATTGATTTTTCTTTAGAAGTCACTTCAATTTTAAATTATTTTTGACTTGATATCTCCATGATCTTATGGAAATAATTTCACACCTTTGGAGTGCATCAACAATCCTCTACTATTCTAGATTTCGTTCCTGGAGTGTTGACATGCATTCCTATTAGCTTGATATCTATCTCAATATTTCTTCTTCCATTATCGTAGGATGTTCATGGACTTGACTCCATCCAGAAGTTTTTCCTTATCTACTTTTCATACTTTCCACCACATATTATGCTGATATTAATTTTCAGCATTCCCTTATTACTTGTATCCCTCTGATCCAATTCCTTCATGACCCAATTATATTTCCAGTCATGTTCTCTGGGTAACCTTGGATAATTAACACCAACTTCTTTCTTGAAGAAATTTGGTTTACCCTTCTGACATGCATATTCAACTTCTGTCATGCTATATTTGATGACCTTCATGCCATGCTTCCACTGCGCATTATGATAGTAATAATGGAGGTGCTATCTCCAACCCGTAGGACTGTTCCTTGGAGATATTGTCACTTTCTCCATGCATACATTTCATCCTTCTTTATCAAAATAATAGCATTCTGATATGTATCAATCTGTGTAGATTAGATCTTCCCACTATGTACTTCTTGTGCAATGATCTCTTTTCTTTGAGCTAATCCTTATTTGATTTAACTATTGTTTAACTCTGCAAAAACAATGTGCAGTCAATCGAAATTGTCAAGCCATCATTCCTTAACAATTTCCACAATATTCCTAAATCAATCTGATTCAAGGAAATCCTTCAGATTTCATTCTGTGGTTCTCGATCAATCAAGAATCTCCACAGATCTCTTCTTTCTAAGCTCTGCATGCTCTGCAATAATTTTTGGGCACTAGCCCCTTTCTCTCAACCCCTAACCCATGCGAACACGGGCCGTGGCCCAACTCTAGGTCGATGGGTGCTTATTCGGGACTTCGAGCCTCCAGCTTCAGAAGTTTACAAAGCACATCACAACAAATATCTCATATTTTCGGATTGGCGAACTCACCAAGTAGGGTGGATTAACAGTCCATGACTACCCAACATCCAACGACTAACACCCATTATGGAACTTCAGGCATATGATCTTTGGGAATTTAGAGCTTCGGAGCTTTAGGACTTTGGAGGAATTCACATCCGCACACCCCCAACCCCTTGAACCGTTAATCTTCGAACACTTCCATGTCACCTTTGGTGATGTCATTACATCTCGCCACCTCGGCGTTACAAAACTTTTGAAAGTTCTTCCTTTCGTTCCCTTATGAACCATTCTTCCAGAGTGTCAAGTCTCCAGACTTCACAACTGGCACCCCTCGTCCATTGGGACCCACATTTTCCATACTTGAACTAAGATATCGAATAGTCACATCACTTAACGCCTTTCAAATTGCGGGGGAATGCATCTGCGGTTTGGAGTAACCTGCCTTTTGTCCCGCAATTCCTTTGACACTGACACATAACCCCTTAGTGAAACCGTGGTTTGGATTGCGAGACCGCCTTGGGGAATTAACTCCCGTGAAACTTGGGTCCTTGCAATGCCTCCTGGTCGTCGATCTTGGTGTATGGTGATCAACGCTAGTGTGGGTCCACTAACGATGCTCAAACGGAGTGCCATGTGGAAGAATACTGGCGATTGACACATGGCCCAATTATGTGGGTGAGACGTGTCACATCCCATGTGTCCATGTCATTCCCGATGAAATCATCATGCCACATCACTCCAGAATTTTGGGCTTCAAAATTTTTTACGCCTGCTTCCTTCCAGCCTCCCGAATTTTGAATTTTCGGACTTATTTACCCTTCAGGTCCACATAGTACAACTGTCCACAATCCAGGTGGGGGCACGTGGCAGGTATAGGAGAGGTCCACGTCACCTCAAGGTGATGTCATCATGACTCACTACTTTGGCTCTTCGGGGCTTCGAAGCTTCGGGCTTCGGGAATTCTCACCTTAGCACACACTAATTCTCCCAAACGCCGAAATCCTGAACAAGCCAATTTGTTGACACGTGTCCCTTTTGACCGATGGTCCAAATTAATATGGACTTCAGAGCTTTGTTTCTTGAACCCCTTTCTCCTTAGAGGGTTGCTTCGACACTTAGTCAACCTTCCAATCTATGCACTCCTTGCAACATATCTTCCCGTCCCTTCACGAGAAAAATAAAGCTATTTCTCCTAATATTTTTGATTCAAAGACTCTATCGATGCACTCCTTGCACCTAGGGATGCTCTGAACCTCAAATCTATCCCTTTCGACAACAATTCACTCTGAAATATTTGTCTCGAATTCTAAAGGACTTGCAGATTAACCCTCCTGCACTTTTCTCTAGATATGACAGTTATGAATTGTCCTCTTTCTCCTGAACAGATTCTAATGAACCACATTACTCAGTGGCCCATTACCACGTCTGTCGTGGTTTTATAATACTAATACACCTCTTGATCTTCGTAACACGACCAAGGTAACCTCTTGGCACTTAGAATTCTCTAAGGTTCGAAATTTGTTCTTCTTGACACAATTCCCCCCTGAAACCTTGTCTCCAATGACCACTTATCCGGTCTATCCAAGCTCAGTGCTTGAACCTTAGCTCTGATACCAATTTGTAATGTCCCCAACCACCAACAGGCTAGGCAATGCTACTCTTGCAGCTTCTGCTACTCTACTTTGATCTGTGACAAATCCAACCTTAAACCACTGATCTATGCCACACATAGATACTTGCGAAAAAAATACACATCCATATAAACATAGAATGTCTATTCTACATATAGATAACATATTAATGGGAAAATAACAGTAAAAACATACATGCAGTAATCACAGGCATAACCCAGAAAATAACAACATATAAAGGCATTACTCATCAATTATAACACATGTAAATGAACATAAAAGTGGTACTTATCTTTTAATAGGAGACCACCAACTGCGTGCAGACCTTCCACAAACCTCCCAGCCATAGACCACGCTGCTCATCATGCTCAACAGTGGGTCACCCCCGAGCTGTGACTAAACTCCACTGGGAAAGGGGATTCCTAGGCTTGGCAAGGACAATAGGGAAGTCACATAAAACAATAAGAAGGATCTTTTATCCTAGGAGCCACTTACGCCCACAACCCATAGACCCTCATTCCCCACACACCTGCTCCACCCCAGGAGGGTACACCTTCACTAATACAAGTCCATTGACTACTACACCTCCCTTACCTTGGGCTTCAACAATAAGCTGAACCGGAAGTCTCAGAGTACTATAGATGCTACGGGACTCCCTCCAGGAGAACTCACTTCCCAACAAACTCTCTCACCTGGGAAAGTTTCTCATAGGCCTGACAACCTACTTCTTCAATTAAACTCTTATTTCAAATGGACACAGGTGATGTCAACAACAGAATTCAGGTAACACACAGGTGAAATCAACCACATAAAATGGGTATGGACAAAAAATATGAAAGAAAACCAAGCTTAGCCAAAACTGTGTTGGCAACAATCGCCAACCACTACGACACAACATGACTCAAGAAAAAACAAGTTCATCGGGCTTAAGAGGAAATACGCAGGACAACTCAACGTCTGCAGGTTACACTGGGGCGTGCCTCAGTGGGGAGTATGGCTCTCTTCCAGGTTGGCTAACCTCACAAGAGTGTCGATGCAATGGTGAATTATCATCCATTGTGAGAATCGTGAGACTCGTTAATGAGATGATCTGACAATGAGCTGACTTTCCCACTTAAAACTACATGCGTGTAGGTTGACACATGTCTCCTTGAAGCTGCATGAGCTCCAATTAACACTCGTCCCCCTTTCCCTTAGGAACTTAGGAAAACACAAATTATGTCAAACCTTAGCCTTTAGGAAATAATAATATAATAATATTCCTTTAGAGGTAAGACCTCTACCTCAGACCTTATTCCTAGACACTTAGCCCCTTCCCCACCTAGTGGAGCTTAGTCCCCCATAACTCTTTCTTCGTGGAGGGTCTACACGCAACGATGTATAATTTTTATTAATTATTTTCATAATTACATATACAAAACATGCTCCCGGCCTTAGCATCCTAGGCTCTATAGCCTAATCATCACATAAGCCTCCTAGCTTATTATAACTCAGCTCCCCAGCCTAACAAACATGTTTACAATTAATAATTACAAGTATGGCTCTACCCGGGGATATTACACTTCCATTTCTTCAACCATGGAATTTACCCATAGTTCTCCATCCTCTGAATCTAGTACCTCCATAACAGTTCTATGATCATGATTAGTAATAAACAAAACAAAATTTGAACGGAAATCAGGTGGAGTATACCTTTTGGGTTTCCTTATTTCTCGAACTGATATCCTCAACAGTAGAGTATGAGACTCTTATTCTTTTGATTCTTGTTCTTCTATAGAGTTCGATTCATTATCCTTCAACTCAAACTCTATTTTCTCTAGTTCTTTCTCCCTTTGTAGTAATTCTTATTTGACAACATCCTTGATTTCTGTAAATACCACATCTAGAATATACACTACCTTCTTAGTTTTTTGGTTCCAAATATTATAACCTTTCACACCATATTTATAGCCAATACAATTACACTTTTCAGTATTTTTATCCAGGTTACTCTTGTTTTTCTTTGGAACATGTACATAAGCATCACATCCAAAATCTCTGAGATGTGTAAGAGAAGGTTTCTTTCTAATGCATACCTCATGTGGATTATTATCATCCTACACTGATGAAGGTGATCAATTTACCAAGTAACGAGTATTATCTGCTTACTCTGCCCTTAATTTTTGTCCTAGCGCAACACCACTGAGCATGCTCCTTTATTTTTCCATCAATTTCTTGTTCATCTTTCCTGCAACTCCATTATGCTAATTTATGTATGAAGTATTACTCTTCCTTTTGTTGATACTAAGAGGGGGGTTGAATCAGTATCAAGTACAATTTAACACTTTTAAAACTTTAACTTTTCAATCAAATAAATGCATCCCAATACATAGGAAAGAGCATAAGAAGAAGTAAACAATGTGTTATCACTCCAAGAGTCACTCCCTGACTGTAAAGAGAACGAGCTTGATAGCATAAAGCTATTTGGTTGGATGAAAGAATTTGCATGGTGGATCAATCTATGAACTATTAAGCCTCACTTAGCCAAGACTATGATGAGCACATTCCAACAAGCAAAGTCCTATGTGAATAGATCAGATGAATTAAAACTGATATGGAATAGAGAACACTATTGTATCAACAGACTCAGATACACTAAAAACATAGACAAATGGTCAATTACAACAATAAATTATATGTGGGATCTAAATCCACTAATGAAATGAAAGAATGACATCTCTTAATCATCAAATGAACTATATACACTATGAACTTTGCAATTCATCCACATATACAAAAAAGAAAAGGAAAGTAATGGAAGTCTGATAAAAAAATCTAAGAGAGAAAATTTTGCATTCATATATATACTCAACAAACGTCTTAGTACACAGTTTGCTTATAATTCACAAAAGTCGAACCACATTCATCAAGGCTTCTCCTACTCTACCAAATATATCAATGAATACAAGATATTGCCCCTGAATTCGAACTATTGGAATAGATGTCATCAGAAGCCTTCGAATCTAGAAAATTTGGGATCTGATTTGCGCAAAAGGATATCCTGCCATCAAATCTGGAACTAGAATACCTTTCTGTCTCAATTTTTTTGGAAGATTGATTGTTTGAATCTTGGAGAAAATCCTCAAAATATGCAAGATAATATATGATTGAAGATTTACTGCCTAGAAATCAAGAAAGACTGTTGATTTAGACTTGGAAGCTTTAATTGATAATCCCCTGTTTTCATGGATCTATTGATTCCATGCTTAGAAATATGGAAATAAACATAGAGTTTGGGACATTTGGTAGAATGCGTTTTGAATGTGGAGATGTGCTGACACATATGCAAAGTATATCGATAATCATCCCTCTCTTGATTTCAAAAATCGATGGTTTGAAAAAACAACTGTTAATTATAATATTTATGAAGAAAAATTCGAACTGTCTTCAAACTCCTTCAATTGCCATATGAAATGAAGTAAAATTATTCTTTGTTCCCTACATCTTTGACATTGTATGCATTTCTACTGTGTGAAGTCTGCTCTCCTTGGGAAAAATACAAGCTACAATAAAACTCTTGGGTCGTTCAATGTTGTAAGCACTGATTCTATGACCCGCTTGTCCAAATCCCTTTCTCTTTAAATTTCTACCTTTAGGGTTGTGATGAATTCAATCTTTCCCCATACACAAAGCTAAGCATCAATCCTCTTTCAATGAATTTCCCTTTTTTTGATCGACCTTGAGCCTCTAGGAGTACTCTGTCATTGGGGTCAAGCTTGCACTCTCACAGTCCGCTCAAGTAAGTGTGCATCTTCAATGCACCAAAGTGAATATAAGACAAGAGCATTGGCAGTGTCATTAGCTGAGGGATCAATTGCCAATGGATTAATTCCTATCCAAGCGGAGATCACATTTGATCATCGTACCTTAACATTCAAGTAATTGCTGATGGCATCCACGATGAACTGAATCTCTTCTTCATGGGGTTCTACGATCATAGTTAAAGTAGTACTCGAATCTATAGTTCTTGCAACTGTCCTTCCATGCCATGGAAGAAAAAACACCACTCTGTCTTGCTCAACCGACACCTACATAATCTCTTGGGAACTTGGCAACCTGCGGTTTATTTAAAAAAAATTACATAGTCCACATGCATAAAGAAATAAACAATTTCAGCCTTTATATGCGCCGATGCTAACATAGGTATTCGATGAGACATGGAATGGTATTGGGTTTGGCGTTGGGCTTGTATGGTTTATGTATTGACTTGTGGATTCACTGCATTTGGTATATGTAGTTTGATATGTGATATGGCTTAGTGTTAGTGATTAACACTTGTGCGCACACACCACCCTTTTTTGATAAAAAGACAAATAAAATCTTTTTGGTAAAAAGGAAAATGAAATAAAAAATAAAAGTATATTTTTTATTTTGAACATAAGAAAACTTATCAAAGTAAAGATTTAGGGAAACTAATGAGAAAGTTATTGTTTGGTTATGTAGGTTAAAAGGTGTAGATATTAAGGTAGAGGATCACAAGGTGTCTAGTCAAAACTGATAATAAGCGCTCACGAGACTCGATGAAGGATTAAAAGCCTCTGACATAAGGCGAATGAGCAAAGAGATTTGACAATTTTAGTACAAATTTGATAAAAGCACTGGAAATTTTAAGGGGACATTTTGAGCGCTAACACAATGCATAATATATTTTCGTGGAAATCCACATACTGTTTTTATATAATAGAAAAATTAGATTCACGGGAAGCTACAAGTTCCAAGATTCTCCATATCCAATTGGAAGGAGGCTTCAACCCCCTAATTTATAGGATCCAACCTAAAGGAAGCTACAAATCCCTAGATTCACTGTCTCCAACTAGAAGGATACTCCAACCCCCTTTCCTTTCCTGTACCTTCAACTCTCAAATATATAAGAGAATCAACCTCAAATATGAATACTTATAAGATTCACCACAAGCTCAATTTTCCATTTCTGATTCTAAAAATTGGACTTCATATATTACGATCTACTATCCTTTTGATGAATTAAGTGGAATTCAATTTGGACCTAGCAAGCTTAAGATATAACTATTTTATCTCAAACACCTATTTGGGATTAGTTTCTAGGTTAGTCACAAACCCTTACTTACAACAAGTATAACTATGTACCTGTAATGAATCACGGTATGAAACTAGTACCCAATATTCTTAGATATCTTCTATGAAATTCCTCCAAGTTCGTCTCCTTGAATCATCCCTGAATAAGATTTATAGGGAAAATGGAAAACCTCACTGAATTTTGGCCTATTATGGAGAGTAAACTTGTAAAACATTCCATGTGCTCAATATTTGATATCTAAGTCTAAGACTCACACATAAAATACAAGAGATTGTACTCTTTCTAATTCAATTTGTATCATAGAATTTTGATCCTCTATGAATAAGTTATGATAGTTGTAACTGGAACACCTTTTTGAGACTAGTTACATGACTAGTAAAAAACCCTATCTTCCATAGAGTGTGTCTCCAAAAGTAAAATGACCCAAAATCTAAAATTTATATCACATGTACCCTAATAGGTATTCTCAATATCCTCCAAGGTTTTCTATTTGAATCATTTTATAAAAAATGTTATAGCGAAAATCCCAAGATGACCTTCAAAGAACATACCTTACAACAAATCATCACAATACTTCATTTTCCCTTGGAATTTTTCCCTTCTTCACTTCATATTCCCTTTGAAATTCATTACCAAAATTTTTCTAAGAGATCAAAAGATTGAATGATGAAAATGAGAGGTTCTTAATGTGTATTTATACCCTTCCAAGTGATTCCTTTACTTAACTTTAGGGTTGACCTATAACTTCTTGTTTGCAACACTTTTTAGGGGAAAATTCACATGATCATATTTAAGTGGGTGTGTCTTCTTAACCTTGAGGAATCACATGGCATGCCACCTACCATTGGAAACAAATTAACGAGGGATATCAATCCATGGAGTTTTTTCATGCATTAACAATGTCCTTCATACTCTTTTTCTTCAAACAACTGCAAGGCTTCTTTACCACGCCTCTAGGGCTTTTTTAAAGCATCTTTGCATGGGGGCCATGCTTAAAGTTACACCTTAAGGGGAACACTTTGGAGAATTATTCAAGTAAAACCATAGTATTATTCATTCTAATCACCAATGTCCAACTTTGGCATAAATGACAACACCATTCAATGATCTCCCCCATTTTCATTGATGGAAACACTCATAGTCCCCCTGTCATCATGATCTTGATCTTTCTCTTCCCCTTTGACATCAATGGAAAAGGGTAACTCTTCTCTTTGGGTATTCTCCCCCCGAAACCATGGCCCTCAATAGTATTTCACCTTCCTTTTCTATCTTCTTATCATTTCCTTCCTTTTTATAGCCCTTGGAGCTCTTTTGTGTGACTTCAATTCTCTTTCTCTCCTCTTTGTCTACGATGTATATGTTATTTGGTCTTCTTGTTGATGTTGCCACCAATCTTCCTGAGTCTTCTTCTCTGATTTTTCACATATTCGAGAATCAAACTTAATATTATATACCTGATCACATATTTTAGTGACACTAAGGAGATTATGATTCAAATATTAAAACAATAAGACATTTTCTTCTTTTACATTTTCACTTCCAAGACTCACTACACCTTTTCCAAGTATTTTGACAGAGGAGTCATTTCCAAATGCAAAACTACCATTTTTTATTTTCTTTAAGATGATGAATTTGTTTTGGTCTCTAGTCATGTGTGTTGAACACCCATTGTCTATGTACCATTTGTCCTCTTTATTTCCAGCAAGCACTGGTAATCGACACTCTTCCTTGTTTGGATTCTCTTTCATTTTATATATTGTAGCTAGTTTTATGATAGGAGCATCTTCTTTAATATCTATGCAATATCGTGCTTTATGACCAAGATTATAACATTTGTAGAATACAATTTTCCGATCCATCAGTGGATCAAATGGATTGTAATTTCTATTGACAGATCCATGAGCATTTCCGTATTTACTATTTACATGATTGTCCTTTGGATATCCATAATCATTTTTTTTCTCATATAGTTGTTTCTTGCATTGATTTTACAATGAATCGCTTTGTGTCCAAAGTTTTTGCAAGTATAACAATGACCAAGAAAAATATTATCATACCTGGTAGAAAAGGACCTTCATGGTGTCTAACCCCTTCTAAATTATGATATTTTGTTCCAGCTGGAGGTTTCATGTTTATGTTGTTCTTCAACTCCCTTTTGTTTGTTGATTCTAGTTCTTAAGGAATTTGCAT
>JASDQU010588036.1:64952-84655 GCA_032191745.1 Picea mariana | reverse complement strand
TTAGAATGGCTTTTAATTTAATTGAGGCTGCATACAAAGCTCATCTCACAAATGCAACTATCTGAGAAAGATATGGAAGCACATCTCATGCGCTCTACATGTCCTTGCAGTCATACCAACGAACTATATAATTTGAAATCAATGCTCTTCCTCTGTTAGTTCGATCGATAAGGAGGTTGAGAATCCATACTAGAATGTACGAAGTTGTGGATGAAAATGCATATGGATGGAAAGAACCCAACCGATCAATCAACCCACTCACCTACATAATTTATGAGGGCGTTTTTCTTCAGGATTGTACACTTGTCACCCCCATATGCCAGGAATGCCACCAGCATCTAAAATTATTCATTATTGATTATTCTATCGTTGCAATTTTGCATTATTCATATAAAGAAACAATTAGTGCTTCTAGTTAATCAAGTGGTTCAACTCCTATTGATTCACTGACTAATTGGTTAAAATGGCTCAATTTTTACTGCTGCAACTAGTGCTTCTCTCTCCACCCTTGTCTGTGTCTTTGTGCTTCTCTCTCCACCCTTGTCTGTGTCTTTGCTTGTATTGCTACTTGTCTGTGCCTTTACTTCTATTGCTTCTGGTTTTGTTATTGAAACTTGCTTTCTTGTTGAAATTGTAAAACTACTGAGTGAACTAGATCAATTATTGGTTCTGCTTTTGCTCCTTTGTTAAAAGGAAAGTTTGGCACGCACGCAGTGACTTACCAAAAACCTTCACTCACTCTGTGTGCCTTATCACAGAACCTGACTAACTCCCTACCTTTTCGGCAGGGACTTGCCGCTATGCATCTCAAACATTCACTCACTTTGTGTGTCTTATCACAGAACCTTACTAACTCCCTGCCTTTCTGGCAGGGACTTGCCGCTCTGCATCTCATCTTGTTTCTTGATATGGCATGTTACAAACTATTACTACATTCATGGGAGAGACCTTAATAAAAACTAACTCTTCATTTACTCTTTCACAGATTAATATTCGTTCTAGATAACCAAGAAATATCAATACAATTATAAAAGGTTTTGTTAGAATTATAAAAGGTTTTGTTAGAGGAAAAATACAATTATAAAAGGTTTCGTTAGAGACTCTCCTTTAATTGCATGAAGAACCAAACTAAACTACAACCATCATTGTTTTGCAGTACTTAACTCTCTCTTGTTAGCTTTTCTCAATTTAATCTCAAACCTCCAATAAAAGTCAACCTAATTCATAGGAATAAACTTTATATCAAATAATCTAAACAACTCATCATACTTGTGAAATTTTCCAAAGGACTTACACTCCATAACATTGCATGATTTAAAAAACAATTGACTCCAAATTAAAAGGAATAAAATGCACTTTTTATTACTATCTATTTTTTTATTAGTATAAAATTAGTAACAACCACTTTATAAATATGGTTGATATAGACTAATCAATGTTATTAATTTGAAAAAATCAACAAATATCCATATATTAATTACTATTTTTTTATTAGTATAAAATTAATAACAACCACTTTATAATTATAGATGATATAGATCTATCAATACTATTAATTTTATAATTGTGATTGATATAAATCTATCAATACTATTAATTTTATAATTGTGGTTGATATAGATTTATCAATACTATTAATTTGGAAAAGTTGAAAAGCATCCCTATATCAACCACTTTAGTAAACAAAGATCAGACTTAAAAATTTGAATATTATGAATTTTTAAAATTTTCAAAATATTTGCCTGTTGTAATTTCATAGTCCTCGAGACCTCATGCAAATTTCTATGCGTGGAAGCCAACTTATAAGAGGCGAGGCAATCCGGCTTTAAAGCTAAAGGTAGAAGCTCGGATATGATGCGGGCCTCTGACATAAGCTCTGATGTTGACCATATTATATGACATGAATTTTATAATAAAGGCAATGTGCCAGGATGCCAGCTTATTGTAATTTAATCATTAGGTTTTATTGTAATTTGAATTTGAAACATTTTGAATCCATCGTTAAATACGCCTGGTAACTAACTCCAATATGTAAAATATCCCACCCTTTACCTGCTGTCATCTAGCGATCATCATGTCATTTCGATATATTTCGTTCTGAACAGATCAGAAACAAATGAACACACAGAAATAAACAAACACAAATTTTATTGCTCAATCATGAAAACAGATACATTTGCCTTGTATTTATAGAGGCCATGGAACACTCTAGAGCATCCAGAAGGTTCTCGGAGCAGGTGGTTAAGTCGGTGGGCATGGCGGTGCACGAAGAGTCTAAAAGTTTGGGGATTGATGAGGTAGGTAGAAATTAATTTCTTTCAACATTCCCTCTTAATTTCTACTAATTACATTAATATTTACAATTCCCAATGCAATTGGTCTTGTGCTAATAGTCTTTGTAAATATGTCTGCAAGTTGCTCATTTGATCTGCTATGTCTCCTCCTTAACAAATACATGTCTTGGTTAGGTCTTTATCTGAGTCATGTAATCATATTTAGTTTCTAACTTCATATGGTTGGGCTTCCTTCAATGTGCTAATTTATTTTACTAGCTTCCCCTCATCATAAATCACCTTGGGATTTTATGGCTTATCCCTAACAATTACAATGCTGAGAAACCATCACACCAAGTGGTTTCTAGTTGACCACAAACTTTTCTTACTAGTGGTTTTGGCTGACCATGAACCATGGATGATGGGAAAATTGATTTACACAACACCCACTCCCTTGAGTTTCATTCTCAAACATTTTTTGCTTCTTCTTTGTACCTGCATAACATTGATTAATGATCAAACTTTTGCATATTTTGCACCTACAAACAACTGATCATTGATGTCCATATAAAAGAGATACATGGGTACCATCCGTTGTACTCGCCAGTTCTCTAGGTATCCTTTTCACGTACATGGTTCATCAATACATTAGAGTCTTCTTGAGATTAATGACTTTACATTTCAAGACTCATTTTCACACATTTACATTTCAATACTCCTTTTCACACATTTACATTTCAAGATTCATTTTCATAAAGCTTTTAGTCTCATTCACTTGACCTTGACCTCTCACTTGAACTTGACTCTCAGCTTTTACAACTTGACTCAATTTTATCTAAGACTGAACCCCACATGACCATTTCAAGCACTTTTCTATATACTCAATGCCCCTTTTACAAATCGAAAGGAGAACTTTTTACATACACTAGTATGAAAATCTTTATAAATGTGACCAAAACCTTTGTGTGCCCTTCTAGTCACCATTTGAAACAACACTTCCAAAAAAATTTAGAGTAAGGGGCTACTACCACACTAATTACCTTGATTAACTTGGACATTGACACAATCCGTCCACTATCTTACATTTGTTTACATGCACCTCTTCAAGCTATTCCACCTGTCTCTCTAGTTCACTAACTCATGCATAAGCCTTGATTGTCTCTGCCTCCAAATATCATGTTCCTTTTTTGCAAAGGGGTTGGCTATCCTTGTGACAGGCCTCACTCGTCGGGGCCTTCCTCTTGATAGTTGTGCCCTCTCTTGCAGAATGGAACCATCCATCTCCTGTACCACAAAAAAATTTTCATCCGCTTCGATTGTGGTCTTCCCTCACGAACTTTGCGTGCTCCACGGATCCTCAACAATTGCACAGAGAAAAAAAATCATGTGGCTCCTTTCTCTTTATCTTCCCGCCTAGTAATTGCTTTACTTCTAAATTTGCATTCCTTGAAGCTTCTCCCTAGTATTCTCGGCTTTCTTATCAGTTGTCCCTTTAACGAGATCCAGATACAAATGAGGGGAATTTTGGATGACCCAAGGTTCGCATTTTTCAAAATCAGGGCTAAATTCAAAGTACTCGGCTAGAAAGCTACAGAGCAGACCCACTACACACAGATAATTCCACCATCAGTCGCACTGGTTGCAGTCAACTCTTTTGGCAGCTTCAATGCCCACAGAAACACTCCCCCACTCATATCTTCACTGCCAGGCGACTCCTCTCAGGATCCTAGGCCCTCCCATGAGGGAGTTAGCCCAGTCTTGTGCTCTAATACCAAGATGAAGAGATCAAAAGAAAATGAACTCACAGAAATGAACAAACACAAATTGTATTGCTCAATCATGAAAACCGATGCATTTGCCTTGTATTTATAGAGGCCATGGAACACTCTAGAGCATCCAAAAGGTTCTTGGAGCGGGTGGCTAAGTCAGTGGGTATGGCGGTGGAAGAAGAGTCTCAGTCTGGTGGTTGATGAGGTAGGTAGAAATTAATTTCTTCCAACACGTTTGAGGTCTGCGTGATTATGACATTTCTAGGTGCTTTATAAATTGAGAGTCAGAGTGATCAACTCTCATTAGCGGTTTGACAAGCCATTGGAGGAGCAGTTGATGAGGAGTGGTTGAAGGCAGAGTACCGAAAAATATTTCTGGGAGAGAACCTCTCTCCATTCTTACAACATGAATTCGAAGAAGCATTGGCCCAAAAATAAAGTGCCAATAAATCTTGTGNGAACAAAATCAATTTTTCCAATTTAATGAGTTAATCTTTCGAAATCTATACAGAAAGAAATTGTAATTACAAGTCGGTCAGATATTTTCATCTCCGTCGATCTGTCTATCGGTCAACTTGTCAGTTAGCCTTAGACAGACAGTTTGACAATCTATAAGTGCAAAGTCGCACATTTACTCAAAATTCAGTTGACAAGCAGGATGTTATAAATGGATCCAATCTCTATCCTATGGGGTTGAGTTAAGTGGTTGAAGTGTCATTCGAATTAATGATAGTATTTATTGTTGAGTCAGTCTTAGCTTCTATAGGAAGTCTCAGTCGAAGTCCATATAAGTTCGAGTCGTTTTAGTTAGTCGATGATGCAGAAGATGATGTTGAAGAGAAGCAGTTGATGCGTAGAGAAGAAGAAGAGAGGTAAAGAGAACCAACAACATCTAAAGAGTTGACAGAAGAAGTCATAAGAGCCGAAGCTCATATCCATTCATTGTATTTTGTATTCGCACAAAACGTCTAAGTTCATTAATATCAAGCATTTGTGTATTAACAAGTTTATGTCTTATTTCATAGTTTATATGCTAAGCATAGCATTGCGTTATTCCACATTGATAAATAAATTCATTAAGTGCATGTATTCACAGTGCGCAACAAACTGAGCAGTCTATGCACTGCGCAGTAGATTTGAGAACTTTGTCGTGTAGCCTATTCGGTGCACAGTGTTTGAAACTATGTTGTGCAAAGTAGACTGCATGCACTGTTGATGCAATGTATCTTTCCTTCAAATTTGTATTAGAGAAGGTTCGATCAGAACAAGTTTGTCAGAGAAAAACCTCTATTGAAAGTAAAATATGGCTTCTACCTCAAATCTGCAACCTCCCACTTTTACAGGAAAAAATTATGAGATGTGGTCCTTGACCATGAAGGCGTTGTTTTGAGGTCAATATGTATGGAAAATAGTCGATAATGGATATGTGGAACCAATAGATCATGCAACATATAATTCCCTCACACACACTGAGAAAGATGTCTTGAAAGATCAAAGAAAAAAAGATGGAAAGATGTTTTACATACATCAAGCCATGCATGAGAGAATACTTCCAAGATTTGCATTAGCAAAGCAAGCCAAGGAAAGATGGGACACATTACACACCTCTTATCATGGTATGGACAAAATAAAGACTGTAAAACTGTAGATTCTTAGAAGAGAATTTGAAACCATGTCAATGAAAGACTCAGACACAATAGATTCATTCTACACCCACATCATTGGACTGATAAATCAGATTAAGTCTCATGGTGAAACCATATAAGACATAAAATTTGTTGAGAAGGTACTTAGGAGTCTTCCTCCTAAGTTTGATACCCTAGAAGACAACAAAGACTTGAGTCGGTTCATTCTAGATGAACTGCAGGCCTCCCTCATCAATCATGAACACAGATTGAATAGATCAAGTATGTCATTAGAGAATGCATTTTCCATGCATTCATCTATAAGTCATGGAAGAGGAAAGGTGAGAGATAACTCTAGAGGTAGAGGAAGAATTTTTGACAGAAGTGGATGCAGTAGCAATCCTAGAAATACTGGTGGAAGAGGTCAAAACCTAAGTATCAGCCAGTCAAGTTGTCAAAGAACTGACAAATCATAGTTTCAATGTCATTACTGTAAAAAGTATGAACATTACGCATATGAGTGCAGAAAGAGAAAGTACAATCAGAACAAGAAAAGTCAATATCAGTGACACAATGAAAATAATCAAACTCGCTCTATGTTTATGGGGCGCCCTGTAGAAATGCCTAATTTAGTGTCACCAGTTGAATGCAATGTTTCTCAAGCAAGTCCATGTGACATATGGTACTTAGATTTAGGCTGCAGTAACCGCATGACAAGAAACACATAATTGTTTTCTAGTTTGGATGAGTCAGTCCAAACCAAGGCTACACTTAGAACATATATCCAAGTCACTGTCTTAGGCAAAGGCAGTATAAACATTTTAACTAGATAAGGAGAACACAAAGTTATGTCTGATGTATATTATGTTTCTAGTCTGAAGCATAATCTAATGAGTACAGGGCAACTGTTACAAAAATGATACATAATCTACATGGAAGATAATCACTATGTGATCATGGATAAATGCCCAAGCAATCTTCTTATTGCAAAAATCCAGATGACAATTAACAGGATGTTCCCGTTGAAATTAAAGTCATCCAAGAAGAATAATACAATGAAAAATGTTGGTAAAGGAAAAAGTGTGCAGTCAGGCACTGCATTTACAACAGAAAGTGTGTGCAGTTCTAATGAAGAAAATAGTGCACACCTTATCAAGAAAGAAGAAAATGACACAGAGATAAAGGCAACATTCCAATCTGAAATACATGGTGATTCCTGGTTATGGAATTTCATATTTGGACATTTGAACTTTGGAGGTCTAAATATTCTACACACAAAGGATATGGTAAAAGGATTACCATTGATTGAAAAACCAGAAAGGATATGTGAAGGTTGCATATTTGACAAGCAACACAGATAACCATTTCCAATTGGAAAGTCTTACAGAGAAAAATATCCACTGGAAATTGTTCACTCAGACATTTGTGGACCAATGAAAACTCCGTCAATATGAGGAAGTAATTATTTTCTAACATTCATTAATGATTTCTCAAGAAAGACATGGATTTATTTCCTAAAGCATAAATATGATGCATTGAGTTGTTTTCAGCAGTTTAAATCACTTGAGGAGAAGTAGAGTGGTTATTTCATCAAGTGTCTAAGAACAGACAGAGGAGGAGAATACATTTCATGAGAATTTCTGAACTTTTGTAAAGTTCATGGCCTCTTCAGGCAATTTACCACGCGATACACACCATAGAAAAATGGTGTCGCAGAAAGAAAGAACATAACCATCATGGAAATGATGCCCAATATGTGGAAAACCAAACATTTGTCAAATGAATATTGGGATGAGGCAATAGAAACTGCAGTATACATCTTGAACATATGTCCGATAAAGAGTGTGAAGAATAGAATTCCTCACGAAGCCTGGACAGGATCAAAGCATAATGTGGCATAATTTAAAGTTTTTCGTTGTGTCGCATACACACATGTTCCAAATGAACTGAGAAGGAAGTTGGACACAAAGGAAATAAATGTATATTTGTAGGGTATTCTAAAGAAACAAAGGATACAAGTTGTATGACTCTGTCGCAAGAAAATTCATAATCAATCGCGATGTTTAGTTCGTGGAGAATGAAGCATGGGATGGAACCATAACAAAGACAATAAAAATTATTGACATAATAGGGCATGCTGAAACAAAAGATGAAATGTTTCAAACACCATGCACAAGTCAGTGTGCAACCTCGTCTACATAGGGCACTGTGACACAAATCACCATGCAGAGTACTCTTGTAAGAAAAACAGGTGCAAAAATATACACCTAGAGGGCAACAAACACCAACAAAAAGTCTGAGCAGTTAAACATCTCCAGATCCAACTTTAGCAAGTCTTTTACCAAGAAAGACAAGAAGTGTGCGCGACATCTATAATGAAGACACAACAAATTCATTTTCATTTTTTTCTCTGTTTTCACAAATAGATGATTCATTAACCTTTGAAGAAGCAGTCAAAGATGATGTATGGGCACAAGCCATGGATGAAAAAATCGAATGCATAGAGAACAATGAGACATGGAAGCTGGTTGATGTACCTGAAGATAAGGATGTGATAAGTGTCAAGTGGATTTATAAAACCAAGAAAGATGCAAAAGAAAATGTACAAAAGTACAAGGCAAGGTTAGGTGCAAGAGCATTTACACAACAACCTGCAATTGATTGAAACATTTGCACCAGTGGCGCGCATGGACACAGTCAGAACCATGTTAGCAATTTTCATGCAATACAAATGGGTAGTCTATCATATGGATGTAAAATCAACATTCGTGAAGGAAAAATTAAAAAAAGAATTATATGTGTAACAACAACAAGGTTATGAGGTTCCAGGACAAGAAGAAAAAGTGTACAGATTGAAGAAAACATTGTATGGATTAAATCAAGATCTGAGAGCTTGGTACATTCACATTGATTCCTATCTCACACAAAATGGATTTCAGAAAAGTGAAAATGAGACAACATTGTACATCAAATCCAATCAACAAGGTAATGTTTTAATTGTTTATTTATATGTGGATGATTTGATATTTATAGGTGATTTTGGCATAGAAGAATTCAAGACAATCATGATGGATGAATTTAAAATGATTGATTTGGGGCTTATGGGATATTTTTTGGGAATAGAAGTGCACTAGTCCAGAACTAGTATATTTATCTCACTGTCCAAGTGTGCACATGAAATATTGAAAAGATTCAATATGGTGAATTCAAAAGAAACACCAACACTTGTCATAACAGGATTGAAGCTAAGTAAGGAAGATAAAGGGTCCAAGGTGGGTCCCACACTATTTAAAAGAATAATATGCAGTCTTATGTATCTCACAGCGACAAGACATGACATTATGTATGAAGTGAGTCTAATTTAAAGGTTCATGGAAACTCCAAAAGAATCACATTGGAAGGCAGGAAAGAGAATCCTGAGATATGTGAATGGAACAAAATATTTTGACATCAAGTACTCCACTTCAAAAGATTTCAGACTCATTGGATACACTGACAATGATTGTGGAGGCAACATTGATGACAAGAAAAGTACCTCTGGGTACACATTTCATTTTGGAACATGTATGGTATCATGGGAATCAAGGAAGCATCCCATAGTGACACTTTCTTTAGCAGAAGTAGAGTACATCTCAGCTACAAGCACAACTTTTCAAGTAGAGAAGGATGTTAAAATATTTGTTGCAGGAACAACAAGAACCAATAACAGTTCTCTGTAACAACAATTCAGCCATCATGTTATCAAAGAATCATGTGTTTCGCAAGAAAACCAAGGACATTGATACAAGGTATAATTTCATTAAAGAATTGGTGAATAACAAAGAAATCTGTTTAGAATTTTGCAGGTCAAAAGAAAAAATTGCAGAAATTTTTACAATGGCTTTAGAAAAATATGCATTTCAACATTTGCGTAGTAGTGTGGGAGTCCACGCAGTAACATATGAGTGACAGAAAAATGAAAAATTCA
Source organism: Picea mariana (assembly GCA_032191745.1). Taxonomy (NCBI): domain Eukaryota; kingdom Viridiplantae; phylum Streptophyta; class Pinopsida; order Pinales; family Pinaceae; genus Picea; species Picea mariana. Next base: position 75,021 of record JASDQU010588036.1, on the reverse strand, counting down.
AATTTTTGATGTAATTTTTATTTTGTAAACCCACCTACTTATAATTAAGGGGGAGTATTGGAACTTGTAATTACAAGTCGGTGAGATATTTTTGTCTCTGTCAGTCAACTTATGACTCAGTCGAAATGTCTGACAGACACTCTGACAGTTTGTAAGTGCAAAGTCACACATTTACTCAAAATTTAGTCGACAAGAAGGATTTTATAAATGGAAACAATCTCTATCTTCTAGGGTTGAGTTAAGTGGTTGAAGTGTCATTCGAATTAATGACAGTATTTATTTTTGAGTCAGTCTTAGCTTCTTTAGGAAGTCTCAGTCGGATTTCATATAAGTCTGGGTCGTTTTAGTTAGTCGATGATGCAGAAAATGATGTTGAATAGAAGTAGTTGATGTGTAGAGAAGAAGCAGAGAGGTAAAGAGAACCAACATTAGCTGAAGAGTTGACAAAACAACTCATAAGAGCCGAAGCTCATATCCTGTCATTGTATTTTCTATTCGCGCACAACGCCAAAGTTCATTAATATTAAACATTTGTGTATTAACAAGTTTCTTTCTTATTTCTGAGTTTATATGCTACGCATAGGATTGTGTTATTCCACATTCATAAATAAATTCATTAAGTGTGTGTATTCATAGCACGCAACAAACTGAGCAGTCTGTGCATTTTGCAATAGATTTGAGAACTCTGTTGTGTAGCATGTTTGGTGCGTAGTATTTGAAACTGCATTGCACAGAGTAGATTGTGTGCAGTGTTGATCCAATAGATCTTTCCTTCAATATACACATGCATTATAAATTTATAATTAATGTTATGTAGAGAAATGGAAACTGATGGTTGCGTCCACAACTTACCGCTGCCAATATCTAGTTTGCTCCTCAGCATTGAATGTTGCGACAGGTGGATTATAGGCCGTGGGATCTGAATTTCTTTTAGATCAGATGGCCAATATTTGACCTGCCCCAACATTCAATACTGCTTAGCAAGCTAGATATTTCTCTCCCACAACTTACTGATAATCAGTCCTAATCACTCACTATAATAAGTCCCCACTTTTGTATAGATTCAGTAAACGTTCAGAGTTGGAAGAATAGAACCCACAGTCACGATTATGATATCCTCAACCCTCTTTTCCATACAATGGTGTTAATTACACTGACATAAAACCTAACAATATTTACATTATAAGAAAACGTATATAAAAAAAATAATATCATTCTCATCCTCAATGTGGAGCAGATTGGGCGTTCCCTGGGCACTGTGCGGATCACATGTGATAACAATACATTTACTACTACTAGGGAGCAACAACGAGTTAGAGATCTATGTACGTATTATTGTATTCCACCTTTCACTTTCCATGCATTTTAGGACCCCTCGCATCCACCATTATCACGTGCATTCCACCTTCTAGTTGCCATCACATTTTAGGACCGTTGCATTCCAGAAACGTCTGTCCACACTTGTGATCCTTATCTTTATGAAACATATGGAAAAACGTGGTGAAAATGTATGGTTGCCCTCCACATGCAATTCTCAACTTAGTAATTTTGTAATCATGTTATGTAAAAGTGAAATGAAAAAATAAGAATGATGAACTTCAATTATTTACCATTAAATATTAATGAAGGACAACAATGTTTGAACTAAAATTTTCAATAGAGAGTAGGTTAGTGCCTTGGCTGATGAACTTTTCCAAATTTTTTTAATGTGCCAATAATGTAGAGTATCATTAATTCTCATTAACTTTTTGGATATAAATATAATTATTATTATTATTTAAAATAAATTTATGATTTCTTAAAATATACTTAATGGATTTTTTTTTTCCTAATTGTAAAAAGGTTGGGTAAACATAGTCAACTTTTTTTTCCATCTAATAATCATGAATAAAACAGAAATGCACTAGTAATTGCAAATAAGTTTCTTGCTGACTAATTATAAAGTCATGATATCATTATCTTTTATATTTAAAATTTCCATATCCTCCTTATTAATACGAGTATAACCTTGTTCAAACTTAGAATCCTTAGATTTTGTAATACATATATGTAATTACTCTCAAATAAACAAAACAATTGTGCAAAGGGATGTAACCACATCAATGCTGGATGGATTTGGTATTTCTAAAAATCGTGAATTAGATTTAGATATTATATCTCGATGAGAGTTGGAAATGATAAATTTAAGTCCATTTCAATAAAATTTGAATATTAAATTTTGACATTTATAAAAATATTTTTTTAAAACAACATATAATTTATCAAATAATAATACAAATAAATAATAATCAAAATTTTAATATTTATGAAAATAGTTTTTTTTAAAACAACATATAATTTATCATATAATAATACAAATAAATAATAACCATAATGATTCATAAGGAAAATGCAGTAAATGTATTTGAGAAAAAGTTCGTTGTTTAGGAAATGGAAAAAAAGTTTATCTCCTCAGTGTATCAAAGTTTTTTTGAAAACACTCAATCAATTTGTGTACATATTTTATCCCCTTTAAATTTAAAAACATGTACTAGTCATTAATATATATTAATTATTATTATTTTTAATAATTTGTGCATTATGTATGTGTATATATAATATTAAAATTTTAAATCTATTATAAATTTATAAATCTATTAATATCTAATTAAAAATAAATAAATAAATTTGAAATAATATATCATAAACACTTCCCAGATGGGGTGACACGCGACCAGCCAGCGAATACGTGGATGCCCGTCGGGACGCCTATTCATGGCATCGATCGACGAACTTCCACTGAGCACTAAATGCCCATGGTTTACACCCAGCAATCACCGATGATGCACCCTCTCGCGCGAGGGGAGCGTACCTCGACCCAGCGCACTCATAGATCTCCATTAATGGACGAGACGGGCATTCAATTTGGCAGCATTCACGCGAGAATGAATAGTGGTAAAGAAATTCGACCTTCCGCAGTGTTCATTTGGCTTATCCTCAATTCTTCGCCCCCGCCAGAGCCTGGTTGTGACGCTGTCGAGTAGACAAAGGTCCAAGCCATGCCGAGGCTTCGGGGAAAATCACGACGAGGTGCTGCATGGTATAGAGCAGAGTCCAGGAGGAAACACATCAACCACTTCGAACGGGCTCTCCAACTGGCCACCACCAGGCGCAAGCAAAAGCTTCGCTCGCCACCCATGGCTATCATTGAAGAACTCAGTTGGNAATACCTCGCCTCCCTCGCCAACCAGATGGAACCCAAGATTCAGCATGGGACTGCCAGGTGGGACATCAATGAACCCACGGATGAGGACCTCTACCCACCATGCCTGGTGGAAGAGGAAATCCCCCCCGAGGACAGCGGAGGAAAAGAGAAGTTTGAACGGCCGACATCCGAAGCAGCGGAGGATTCCAGCCAACACGAGACACACGCCAGTGGAGAACCGGACCACCATTCTGCAGAAGATCCCAGGTACTTATCTCTTATATTTGAGCTCCGACACCTCATGGACGACCACGCATTCCGCTTAGCCAGAATGGACCAGCGTCTCGACATGCTTTTCGCAGCTTACTCCCGGAGCACCCCGAAGAGACAATGCCCAACGTGTTCTCAAGCATACTCGCTCCCGGCAGGCTGGCGACAGAGGAATTATGGAACTACTGGTTAGAATTACTCTTGCTGCCTAAGTTAAGTTTGATTAGTTTTGCCACTCTAGTTTTCTTATGGTTCATGTCTCAAACCTTTATAACTTTACAGCCTTGGTTTCCCTCGGGCAGGGCACTTATCTATATAACTTTTCACAAGGCCAGATTGTCCAACTGCCCTGGTTTCCTGCTCAGGCAGGACAGTTGGCAGTCAAGATGACTTCTGTATCTTCTTTTTTGGTAATATAACAGGATCTACTCTTTTTACTTAAAAAAATATATATATATATAAGATAGAATTTATTATTAAATATTTTAGTAAATCCTAGGGTTTCACATAGCCAACATTTAGGTTTCCTCCACTCCACTTTAGTATTTATTAGGGTTCCTCTCTTGTATTTTTCCTCAGGATTTTATGTCCTGAATATGGATCCTGTTGTGGATCTGAAACATCGACAAACAATAGAAAATATTGTGGTTCTTCCGAAAATTTCTGAAAAACAACAATATAACTGGCTCATCATTCATAACCTTGAAGTAAAGGTTAGAATCAACATTACTCTTGGTAAAGCCCCAACTCGTCAGGAAATTGTCAATTCTTCCATACCAAGCTCCAGGATCTTGCTTCAATCTGTACAAAGCCTTCTTCAATCTGCATACGTGATTCTTTTTGTCTTCAAATTCAAACCCTTGAGGTTGTTCTATATACACTTGTTCTTCAATGACACCATTCAAGAAGGTTGTTTTCACATCCATCTAGTGTAACTTCCACTTCATATTAGCTGCAAGGGATATGATGGTTCTGATAGAAGTGTATCTGGCTACAGGAGAAAACGTCTCTTCATAGTCGATGTCTTTCTTTTGAGAAAAACCACGAGCTACAAATCTTGCTTTATATTTATCAATACTTCCATCAACAATGTGTTTTATCTTATATAGCCATTTGGAAGAAACCACATCTTTTCTCTTCGGTCTGGGAATTATTTCCCATACATCATTCTTTATAATGGATTGGTATTCTTCTATCATGGCATCTTCCCATTCTTTCTTTCTGAATGGATTATTCAAAGCAAGTAGGCTCCTTCTCGATCACACATCAAAGCCATATAACTGGAGAATGGCTTAGGTTTCTTGACTTGTCTCATGGTACCTTCTAGGGCACCATACTTCTCTCCATGTTGAATAAGTTCCCTCGCCCAAAGATTTATCTTGTGGGAGATTGTCATCTGTGGAGGTTCTTTAGATTCTATCATATCATGATCTTCATGAATTTCATCATCAAGGGAATTTGTGACTTCCCTGACTGGTTCTGCAACTTTGGGAGCTACAGTATTTTCTTCATATATGTCTTCAAGATGACATCTTCTTGATTTATTGAGTGTTGCATCTTCATCAAATGTTACATCTTTGTTGATCTCAATGTGATGGTAACGTGCTATATAAATTATGAAGGCCTTTGATGCCTCACAGTATCCAACAAATATTCCCTTCTTTCCTAAAGGGTCCAACTTGGTTCTCTTCTCTTTCGCGATGTGTAAAAACACCGAACAACCAAATATCTTGAGATGGCTTACTTATGGCTTCTTTTCGTAAAACWTTTTTTCAAGGGTTTTGAACCCAAGTGCACTATAGGTGTTACACATCAAAATTACTCACTTCATAGTGTCTCAAGTGTCATCATTACAAGTGTTATAATTGTCGCATCTTGTCCTCAAGTGTCGCATATTGACCACAAGTGTTGCAAGTGTCACAAACATCATACTACCATATTGCCTATGTCGTCCCTCTAAAGATATCATAAAGACACTTAAGACACCTCAAAGGCTCGTTTGGAAGAAGAGAAATCACTTGACAGGGAGTACAAACCTTTTGCCACTGAAAGAACCACTAAAAAATGGATTTTGGAGAGGATTTCTCCCCTACCCACTATCAGGGAGTGCTGGCGCTCCCTGAGCCTCTTTGTGGGAGTGTCTGAGTGCCCTGTGCACCCTTTTGGGGGAGCGCTACCCTCTTCTGAGCAAGTTTTGGGTTTGTTGAGACAAATCAAGGAAGAATCCCTCAATTCCTGAAGATGGTTGGATTTGAATAGATGGTCAAGGCATGATATTATGGAAGATCCTCAACTGAAGGAGAGGAATCCTCAACTTATCCCAAAGATCTCTCAAGTGGTTGGGCCTCTCCAATGTTATATAAGGAGGCCTCCTCATGGTGAAAGAAAAGAGGAAGATTGAGAATTATACCAAACTTATGATCTCATAAGTAAGGCACCATTGAAGCAATCAATGTAGAATGCTTGAGAAAAGGGGTTGGACAAGGAGAACTGGAAGAAGTTGTTGCACCTTCATTCAAAGGATTGTAAGTACTTTTACTTGTTCTCATTAATAATCAATGCTTGGCATGTTTCTTTCAAACTTATGCTTGTTCAATATGATTTTGTATGCAGTAGATGGATCTATGTTTAACCTTATCTCAGTAGAGTAGGAAGTCTTTTGTACCTTTGTTTGTTTTACAGGACCTATCAAGGAGCTCAGGATCGAAGCTCAGCCAGGACTTTGCAAGGACAAACGTCACTAATAAGGTACATATCTTTCTCCTTCTCTTTCATTTATTATCTTGATTAGATCTAAAAGGAATTCAGTGTCCATGTTAAGTACTTTTCTGTCTTGGCCTTAGGAATCTAGAGACCAAGAGGGAATCCACTTGTCCGTAGGGGGATTCACCTAAAACAAAAATTGGTGACTCCACTAGGGAGGAGCTCTGATTTTTGTTTCCATTCCCAGATCTTGTTTTGGCCCTTTTCCCACTCACTTGAACTTCTCCATATTGTCTTTTTTATTCTTATATTTGTTTGATTGCCTCTTTATTTCATCATGATCACCCTGATTGACTGAATTTCTTTGATTTTTTGAGTTTCTGGGCATTTTTCTGAGTTTTTGGACCAAGCGCTCCCCCCTATTGCTGTCAAAGCACTATCACTCCCCTTTGTTCTTACACAGAGTGTTGGAGCACTCTGGTACCCCTTACACAAGAGCGCTACCCCATTTTCAGTGAAAAATCCTCTAGGGTTTTCAGCTTCTGAGTTAAGTTTTTGCCTTTTGCATTTCAGGGTCTCATACTCTCAGTCCATCTTTGTCATTGGCTTTCAACACCTTATTTCTAAGAATTCATCCTCTTTTGTTTGGGATTTTGACATTTTATTTCCTTGCCTTGAAGTCACTCTTTGTCTTTGTTGACCTAGAGTTAACTTGCTTTTTTCTTCTCCTTTATCTGACTCAGTGGAAGTTTTTGTGAGGAAATCCAAAGGTCTTTGAATCTTTTCATTTGATATTTGAGGTCAATTTTGCATCTTTTCTTTTTTGTTTGAGGGTTTTTGGTTCTTGTTTGCAAATTTGGTTACCTTTGTCTTTCTTGTTTATTCATAACGAGAGTGTATTTTTTGTTTGTGTGAGGTTTGCTTCTAATTGTTTAATCCTGAAGTCTGATTGACATTAGAAGTCTTACATCTGATTATCATTCACATATAAGAAAAAGGACATATTTTAGTGATTGGTTTGGATTTTAGAAGGCATTTCTAATTTTTTTTAGCTTTACATTGGATTTGAGTGAGAAACAAATTGATTGAGGACATTGCATATTAGTGTTTGATAGTGAAAACAACTTTTATCCTTCCCTTAAATAGGAATTCATCGAAAGAAATGATTGCTTATCATCTTCTTGTGTATTTTTGGGAATTGAGTTATCATACCATCAGTTTCATATCATACACCCTTTGGGTAAAGAACAGTCGTAAAATCATCACTAATTAAAATTTATCTAGAACATTTTTGTTTTTAGGATCTTCCACCAACATTAGACTAGGATTAGCACTTTGGATTAGGCTATGAGTACAACTCTCCAAAGTTTTTTCAAAACAAACATTAGCATCCTGAGATAGGGAGAGTCAAATCCAATTGTCGTATAGGCTTTCTAAGATCCCCCTCTCACATAGGGGTTACGCACGAGGTCGCATTCGGGTGAATTACGGAGATTATCCCTCCATGGTTTAACTGTTTGTAGTGGTCAGATAGTATATTGGGGGTCACTTGAGGGTATACCCATGATTATGTGTGGGAGCCTCTTGAGTTGATTTCAGACTTGTTATTCTGCCCATACGTTCGGATCGGACTATCGATTGTACCCGCCCAGGGGCTAACTGCGAATTGGTTTCCTTAGTTTCCATAATCCTTAGGTACTTACATGAGGTGATAGTGAAGGGAAGTCTCACCGTACCTGGAACAGACATTGGTCAAATTCACTCGGGCCCCTTGGAGGGTAAATCCATAATTAGTGCGTGGAAGCTTGCACTAAGGTGAAAGTCCTTTAAGCAGGTAGCCATTGTAATTGTTCCACCATATCCTAGCCCCTTCTTGACCTGGTCACGCGACGTTGGATTTCATCACCAACTAGTATGATCACCGAGAGAAGTTTTGTTTGCTTGGTTTTGATTCCTGGATTTTATTAACGTATGTTATTTCTTTTTGTTAGTTGGCCCTAGATTTTCAGTGTGTACTATTATTCTCCAAAATTGATCCTATAGATGATAAAGGTCTTCCTCAATCACGTAGGATGCAAGGGCTGCTTATGAAAGGCTACCAANAACTCTCCAAAGTTTTTTCAAAACAAACATTAGCATCCTGAGATAGGGAGAGTCAAATCCAATTGTCGTATAGGCTTTCTAAGATCCCCCTCTCACACAGGGGTTACGCACGAGGTCGCATTCGGGTGAATTACGAAGATTATCCCTCCATGGTTTAACTGTTTGTAGTGTTCCGAGAGTATATTGGGGGTCACTTGAGGGTATACCCATGATTATGTGTGGGAGCCTCTTGAGTTGATTTCAGACTTGTTATCCTGCCCATACGTTCAGATCAGACTATCGATTGTACCCGCCCAGGGGCTAACTGCGAATTGGTTTCCTTAGTTTCCATAATCCTTAGGTACTTACATGAGGTGGCAGTGAAGGGAAGTCTCACCGTACCTGGAACAGACATTGGTCAAATTCACTCGGGCTCCTTGGAGGGTAAATCCATAATTACTGCGTGGAAGCTTGCACTAAGGTGAAAGTCCTTTAAGCAGGTAGCCATTGTGATTGTTCCACCATATCCTATCCCCTTCTTAACCTGGTCACGCGACGTTGGATTTCATCACCAACTAGTACGATCACCGAGAGAAGTTTTGTTTGCTTGGTTTTGATTCCTGGATTTTATTAACGTATGTTGTTTCTTTTTGTTAGTTGGCCCTAGATTTTCAGTGTGTACTATTATTCTCCAAAATTGATCCTATAGATGATAAAGGTCTTCCTCAATCACGTAGGATGCAAGGGTTGCTTATGAAAGGCTACCAACCCTTACCTCCTAACCCTCCAGAAGAAAACTATTGCGGAGAGATAGACAGTTAATCTGACACTGGGAGTGTTGTTACTCCTCCATTAGACAATCAAGAAGGTGCTTTGGATACGGTTGAGAATCCCACTCCTCGCAATACTTCTGTGTCAGTAACCCCTCTCGAACCACTTTTGCTTCATTTAGACTCCCTTGGGAATGTCATAGATGAAGATGTCCCACAGTTACCAGAGAGATCTTTCACTGAAACATATATGGGATCCACAGAACCAACCTTTGGTGATGAGTATAGGACTCTTATTCATCCTACCGTTGCAATAGATACAAATCCCACACCTGCTCGTTCTGTATGGAGGAAATTATTAGGACATGATCTTTATGAGCATTTTGAATCTATTTGACAACCCTTTCATCCTCATGACCCTTCTGGTGAAATAGGACCATCCGGTCAAACTATGAATCACCCCATCGATCAGGTCATTAACCCTACTATTACGTCAACACAAGCCAATCCTAATGCTGGACTCATCACCTCTACTCATTCCCAAGGCACTTCGATCCCTACCCCCACTTTTACAAACTTTCACTCTACAGCTCCACTTGTTCCACACGATCTTGCTAGGACATCTTTGCAACAGAGAGTGCAGACCCTTGCTAGCCAAATACAACCGATTGGAGGGAAACCACCATCTAGCGGACCTATCCCTCCTGGAGGACCACCATTCTATGGTGGGCCTACCCCTCCTGGGGGACAACCCCCTTTTCATGTTCTTCCTGGAGGGAAACCTCCCTTTGCTAGTCATACCTAGGTCGTTAATCCACTGCTGGCAGGGGGTCAACCTTCGTTTGTTGGAAACCCTTCACAATCCTGGGGAGTATCTTCTGGAGACACATTTACCCAACCCCATGTTGTGGGGCACTCATATCATAACCCACAAGGAGGAGTATCAAATCATGTTCCTTCCGAACCATCTTATGGACAAGCTTATCTGGGCGTCCCAAACACCACCTGGAGTCCTCAAGGACAACAACCTTATCCTCCCCAAGGGTCTTTATCCTCCGCC
>JASDQU010588036.1:52499-64149 GCA_032191745.1 Picea mariana | reverse complement strand
AGGACAGTTGGCAGTCAAGATGACTCCTGTATCTTCTTTTTTGATAATATAACAGGATCTACTCTTTTTACTTGAAAAAAAAAAAAACATATCATAAACACAGTAGATAACATTTACACAACTTTCCATTTCAACAATGACCATACAAATTTTACATCATTTAGTTAATCCCCGCTAAATGTAACAAATTACATGTTGACTAGACATTGAGAAATTTTATCATTGACAGATATCTCTCCACAGTATATAGCTTGAGATACAACGATAAAGTAAATTACAAATTCTTAATGAATTCACATATTGAAAATTCTTAAGAAATTTATACATAATTAATAATAATAAACACATTATTACTCATTTTTTAATTATACACCCATCACCAATTTACATTTATACACAAAAATTAAACAAATTACAGATTTGTCAACGTATTTTTGTTTGGTTTCATTTTTATTAAATTGTAAGATTCACAGAAAATTATACTCAATAATATATAATTAAAATACGGTTCATCCTATACTGAAGTTAATCCTAATTTCAATAATAAAACGAAATGTCTCGTGGTTTAAACCCAATGAGCCTTGTTCTTCTGCACAAAGTTAACTTTCATATTACTTTAAAGGTAATACTTTTAGACGTTAGATTACTTTTAAAAAAACAAAAAAACATAAGATCCGATGTCATGTTACCTAGATGCGGTGATCACAGAACTCGAAATTTAAACAGAGCATCTTCTAAACCTCCATTGAGGAGTGGAAGGAAAGGTAGTATGTTCATGATTCTATATAATGTAGGAATTGGATTAATTCATTAATAATATAATTATTATGAGATCGAATGTTCATCACCTTCGTTTTATAATTCGATATAATGTAGCAATGTATTGACACTATGTTTAATATTAGCTCGAAGAAAAAGGAAACATAAGAGTTTGTAGAGCTTTTTAGTCCATAACTTTTCACTTTGTAGTTTCTTCATTTTTAATCACTTTGTAGTTTTTTTATTTTTAAACTTTTTACTTAAAACTTTGAAGTTTTTTAATTTTTAAATTTTAAAAATTGGTTTGAAACAAAGAAATTATAAAACACTTTAATAATATTATTTTTTTAAAGCATTAAATATTTTAAGTTTTGTTTTTTTTGGAGATATTTGTTCTAAATTAAGTTAGAAATTGTTGTATTTGTAGATTTGAGTGGTTAATTATGTGTACTCAAAGTGTTCTAGGAGTTTTTCAATAGACTAAATCCATTTATGCATTCAAAAATATAATTTAAACAATAGAAAATTGTGATTTAGTACAGATTTATGTTTGGATTCAGATTCCAATAAAAAAGAAAAAAAAAAAAACATTTAAACAACCCATTTTTTAAAAATATAAGAAATAAATAAAACAAATAAATATTTAAAACAAAATTTAGAAAATAAACGATAAAACCAATATCTATGTATACACAACATAACAATTAATAAATAAAATGAAATGAAAACAAATTTATCTTATTGACAAAAAAAATAAAATTAAAGAATAAATAAAGGGTTTGTCTATCAAATTTGCATCAAACAAATATTATACCCTACCTATGTAGATTTGAACATCTAGTTGGAAACATATCAACATATAAAAACATTTGCATGTGTTAAAATTAGAACTAACAAAAAAAAATCATCAAATTTATATCAATTAAATACTTTATAATTTAATAAAATTTAATTAATTAAACATCTCACAATAATAAATTAAAGTTTTCATGAACACAAAAGTTTATATAAATTAATAAAATTATATTAACTAAACACCCACTCTAATATATTTTATTTTTTATATAAAAATAAAAAAAATATTAACATTAATTCCCCTTTAGTTTTTATCAATGAAAAACACGTTTAGTTCCGCTTAGTTTTTTTTCCATAAAATCCCAATGTATTTTTATCCATAAAAATACAAAGTAGAGGAGTAGATATGTATCAATCTTAAGTCCTTGGTTTTTTATTCATCAAAGAGTAACACCATCCTTGAAAAACTGTGGCGTGAATGTAATCTGTGAATTTAACCGAAGAAAACACTCCCAAAATGTATGATAAGTCATATGTAAGCCTAGATGGGTTGGGATGTGGAGAGGTCCTAAGGAATGAAGATATAGCCAAAGAGCTAATGCATTTTTCTAAGAATAAAGTAAGAAAAGAGGACATTTTTGGATTAAAGAAGACATTTTTGGACTAAAGAAGTATCTTTATAAGGTTTAATTAAGAAGACATTTTTGGACTAAAGAAGTATCTTTATAAGGTTTGGTTGAAAGTTATAAGGTTTGGTTGAAAGAGAAAAGGAGGATGGACGTTCATTAAAACTCCTCCACCTAAATTAAAGGTGAATAGCGTTAGCCAAAAGAGTTCAATCATTGAAAGTCTAGGAATAATGTGGAAAACCTAACACCCTACTTAAAGGTGGATAGGGTAGCCTTAGCCCAAGGATTTCACTTATTGAAAATATATAGGAATAAGGTGGAAAACCTAGCACCCTATTTAGTGTGGCCTTCCTTGTTTTGATTGTGCATTTGGGTAATTTGATACATAAATTATAAGTCAAACACATAATCCAGTACTTAAAGTTAATAATGGCAAACTATACATATGATAGTGAAATGTGGGATTTTAAATCAATGTTGTCATAGTTAATGACAAGCTAGTTGAATATGGCTCTACATACAAGTTTATGTATCCAAGTTCACCTACATGAGCTAGTCATCTAAAGGACTCGCCTTTTTGAGATTGAGTGTATGGTAGGGTTTAAATATAATTTCATTCTTAACTCAATGTCTAAATGCTCAGAACAAATTTATTATGCAAACTAATTTTAATTTGAATGAATCTATGCTATATGCGCGTGAATTTGGAGGAGACAAGGAATTCACAAGTCATATTGTAATATTGGTGTCTAAATGCATATCATACATTATCATATGTAAAAGTTTTGTGAAGATGGTTGTGTTTTCAGATTATACATTATTTTTAAATTAAATTGAAATTAATAACCAAATATATTAATATAAAAACATGTTTATTAATAATAATAATGATAGTTATTATTATTTAAATTAAAATCAATTTTTGTGTTTAAAATTTTTAATATCACTTAATTAAAAATGTTATTGTTTAGGGTTGTTTTATATTTTTATATTTTTATAAGAACTATAAATTCATAAATATTTTTTAAAATGTCCGATATCTCATAATGGATACTAATAGTTGATCTATAACATGAGTGCACATAATGGTTAAGAATATGTTTTTCTACTTAAGAGATTACAAGTTCAAATCTAGAGGGGGTAGGGTATGTACACCTCCGTAGAATTTAGTAGTCAAATTGTTGCACACAATGGGTCGCTTGTCTCACAAACAAGGAGGTCTTGTACACCAATTTAGTGGAATCACTGCACAGAGAGGCTACCTTATCTCACAAACAAAGACGTCTCATACACCAATGTGATGTCTAACTTAACCGTGACTTATTGTCTCCTTAAAGTTCTCTATTAATATAGAGATTATAACTTAGTTTAATTTGAATTTTTTTTTTCTAACAATAACTAGGAAATATTGTATTAATAAAGACTAGAGCAAAGCTCAAAGAAAAAAAGTACATCAAAAGGAGAACTAAAGTTCTTTATTTTATGGACTCATGAAGGGTTTAAAGTCAACCTCAAAAGTGTGGGCCTGATAATATTTTAAATACAAATGTTTCTATCAAAGTGAAAATTGTATATTCTCTAGTAATTACCTTGATATAATATAAATTTAAAAAAAATAAGTACAGATAACTAAAAATTCCAAAAATATAGTGCTGTCAATCTTTATGATCAATTAAATATAGCGTTGTCAACCTTCAGGATCTATTGAATTCTCTGCCATCTTTGTTGGGGTTTTTCTTTTGTGAATTTAAAAGAGATGACTAAGAATAAGGTAGAGACAACGAAGACCCCATGTATCCTACAACCATTATCCATATCAAGTCAATGTTGGGAAGATGTTCCAATGGATTTTATTACAGGTTTACCCAAGTCCAAAAGAAAGAATGTAATCATGGTATTGGTGGATCAACTCACAAACTATGCCCATTTTTCTCTATTTCTCATCCTTTTAGAGAAATTATAGTAGCTTCAACATTCATGAAACAATTCAAAAGATATATGGAATCCCAAAGAATATTGTAAGTGATAGAGATCCATTTTTCACTGGTAATTCTTAAACTAAGTTATTTTCTTATTTGGATACTCAACTCACTCATAGCTAATATTACCATCCCTAATTTGATGCACACAAACTAATATTGTGAGTAACTGTCTAGAAGGGTATCTTCATTGCTATGCATTTGATAAACACACACCATGGGCTAAATGATTTCCTTTTGTAGAATGGTGGTACAACACATCCTTAAATACTTGATAAAAGAATGTTCCCATTTATATGACACTTTATGGCTATTATCCTCTATCCATCACATCACCCCTAAGAGGGAAAGCAAAGGTTCAAGCAATGGAGGACCACATATACAACAAGAGGTTCTCCAACTATTGAAAGACAACTTGGCTATAGCACAAAATAGGATGAAATTACAAGGAGGCCAACATCACAGTGAAATAAATTTTAAGTGGGGAATTGAGTATTTTTTAGGCTACAACCATACAAAGATATGTCCTTCAAGTAACAAAAGAATGAAAATAAATTAGTTCCCAAGTAATATGGTCCCTATAAGGTGTTGTAGAGAATTGTAAGTATGGATTACAAATTGGAGTTGTCTCCATATTCACATGTACATATAATATTCCATGTTTCTTCCTTAAATAAGGTAATTGGTCACAAGATCCTAGTTTAGACTATTTTATTAGAGATTGATAACGAAGAGAAATATATATTAGAACTAGAAACATTCCTTGAAACAAGGAGAAAGAAATTTCAAAATCAAGCAATTATTGAGTACTTTGTCGAGAGAAAGAACCTACCAATAGAAGAGGTGACATATGAAGATGAGTTACTCATGTATAAAAATCCATAACTAATAAAATGTTGAGGGAAACACTTGTTTGAAGGGGAGGGGCATGTTAATCCCTAGATATTGAGTTAATTCATTTCTATTGTTATAATATTATTTTCCTTATTGGTCTGCTAAATCCGTTAACTATAATTGTACACCCATCTTGTCCTTATTGATCGGCTAAACCATTTAATTATAATTGTACCCTTTACCTCCTATATATACCAAGGAAACATAGTTTTAGTAAGTATCTTGTTAAAAAAAATTTAAGAGGAGTTTTCCCCTTCAAATAGGCTTCTCATTCATTCTTCTATCTATTTTTCAAGACATAGAGTTACTCATCTTTCTATTTGTATGCTATTTAAGTGTTTATTGTATAAAAAAAATCCTATATATGTTTTAATGCTCAAGTAAAACTTCACTTCATGGAATCATAATATATGCTCACTTGTATAGATATAGAATTCTAGTTTCAATAGGACGTTGGCACGAAGAGGAGGTTGCGATACAAATTAGAGCCAAAACAATAAAATAAAACTTCAAGCAAATATACCAAGCGACACATACTTGAAACATTTCCCAAACTAAGAGCAATTTTTGGTAAAGAACATCAAGATCCTTGAAACATTTCCCAAACTAAGAGCATTTTTTTGGTAATATCATCTCAATTGATGATGTTCCACCATTTAGAAAAACTAAGAAATTAATCTGGAAAAAATACAATGCATTGAAAAAAAAAAAAAAGTTAATAATTTTTTAAAACACTTAAATCCATGCACATCGATTACTAAGAGTCCCTACCTATGTATTAGCGATTGTAAAATTACTTGTATTGTAAATGTTTCAGCAGTTATGGCAACTCCGGTCAATAATAATAAATAGATTGGTTTTGTAGATTATCCCTTTTTTTCAATAGATCTTTAGCTACAATATATCTTTAGCTATGGTCACATGCTTTATGTTTAGTTGTCTTCATAATTTATAGAATTCTATGTATTCTAATATAATAATCTGGTAAGTCCGGTTGGTTAAGGACTTTCCCTTTTTGTTTTTGTTTTTTTCAAAAGTTCAACATCAATGTTCATATCATATTCCTCGTAATATTTGTTTACATCTACTTCATCTCTTTAGCTGTATTCATGTTAAATAAATGTTTTCCTGTGTTTCAATATCATCTATTGCATTTCTAAAATAACCCCATGTTGTACTTCCTTCATACATAAACTTTTCTTCATTGTATTCTATCAATTGTTTGAATATGAGGTATGCATTTTTCCAACTTGAGTTGTACTTCCTTCATACATAAAATGTTCTTCATTGTATTCTATCAATTGTTTGAATATGAGGTATGGATTTTTCCAACCTGAGTTGTACTTCCTTCATACATAAACTTTTCTTCATTGTATTCTATCGATTGTTTGAATATGAGGTACGCATTTTTCCAACCTGAGAATTGTTCCTCGAAAAGTTTCTCGTAGAAATGATATGGAACATATAACATTAATATATCTTTGTAATAATTGTGACGGTACTATGTTGAGAATGTTTGACATATCTAATAACATAATCTATCAATATTTTTTTTCGTAGAAATGATATGGAACATATAACATAAATATCTCTTTGTAGTAATTGTCAGGGTCCTATGCTCAGAATGTTTGACATATCTAATAACATATGATCTATCAATATTTTTTTCCTATTGTCTTTTATCGTATTCTCTTTTCTTGTAAAGCATAGGTAAACTCTACAAGACATATGTATCAATTTTTTCCCAGTAAATGTAGATAAAATGTTCACTTGAATATGTTTTTTCATACTCTGGAAAAGTATTAATGAATATGGATTTTCATGAGCTATTTTTTATAATGGTAATGATAGTACAATATATACCATTTGTGTAAGTTCAATAATTTTCTACTAAGTCTAGTAATTGTTTCTACAACATCAAGATTTGTTTTTTGAGAATCACTCTGTATGTGTTTAAACATTGATGTTCTTGTTTTGTTAAGTTTGGTTATGTAATAGTTATAATAATTAATTGCATCATATGAGTCAAGTAGGAATTGAGAGTTTGTACCTGGATTTCAAATCAGTGGAATGTGTTTGGAAAATTTATTAATCCATACATGTATGTTGGTTTTCTTTATAAAAAAAAAATGTTTTGTTTAAACTAGACTAAATTGTGTCGATGTAGTCATTTTTTTCATTGATAATTTGCACAAGAAACTATCAAAATTTTATTTTTCATCATATTTAGCATTTTCTAGAGTATCAATATTATTTTTGCATTTTCTTCTGTTCTATGCTTTTCACTTTTCATTGGTTCTAGTATTTTTTTTTTCTCATTGGTAGGATGGGGAAATTGAATACTTTTCAATGGTTCTAGTATTTTTTTTTCTCATTGGTGGGATGGGGAAATTGAATATACAATGTATGTTATTTTTTTGACAACTTCACGTATCATGATGCTATATCATTATTTGGTCATCAACAACCTCTAATGCTCTTTTGGATACAATACCTTCCTAGGTTTATCTTTCCTCCACATCAAATATATGATCATTTACATTTTTTACCCATACTTACACCTTTCTTTTAATAAATACGTAGGTACCTATGATTTTCCTTAAGTAAAGGCATGGGTACATCCTGAAAAGGAAAAAATTTAATAAATGCATTTTAATTGCATTTTCTTAATGGAGTTTTGTAATGACCTCATCGTTATGACTAAACGCGACGCCACACAAAGGAAAAAGTTTTCATATTTTTTTTTAAACAGGACGACAACAATGATTATGGTTAAACAACGCAACTGGATGGCGAACACCATGCACACATATTAGGAAATAGACAACAATGACTCACACAATAGCACATCGAGAAAATGGGTGAAACATGCAGAAATCAATGATAGATAGAAACAACTACCTGCACGACACAAACATGACAACGCCTATAGGCTAAGGGACAACATCCACAAACCCAATACAACAGTCTCGACGACCAATAACTAGAACCTCTATGGCGCACAAACCAAATGCATGAAGGCATCATGACCCAAGTGCCATCAACAACTATAATGAATGGGAAGCACAAAATCTGGCCAAGTTATTAATTGCCTCTATCCATTAGGGTGCGCAATGATCCTCTCATCAGGAATCATGTCGTCGCCAGGTGATAGGTGTGACAACAACCGTGGCGCAACAGCATAACTAGACCCTCAACACAAGCTAAATTCAACGTGCTAGGAGATCAAGTTAACTATCTAAACCCGGACGACTCACCCTAGCTCCCAATCGACAAGTCAATAAGACGACTATGACATACAACACAATAATTTCCTTGCACAACAAAATCAATCTGTACATATTAAATGATTATTATTAAAACAATAGTTTGTTGCAACTATATTCCAATTCCCCAAAGTTAGATAAGTGTAAATTGCCTTCCTTTAAAACTGAAACTAGATCACTATCTTAAGAAGTTCTTTTAAACTAGAATTGTACACCGAATAAAATAGTTTTAGTGCAATTGAACACCAAATTATTCACATAACAATAAATCAATTACAATGTAATTATTGTGACTTATCAACCCAATATATCGCTGGCATGCAAGCCGCTGCCACAAAATTCTCAACTTAACAATAAAAAGAAATGAAGAGAAAAAACACTATAATCCCTGTCTAAATAAATGAGTTCTTGTTCTATTGACATTGCTGCCAAGGTACACTATCGTTGTCCCTTATCACATAAAAACATTGTCTATGTATTAAAAAGTAGTAGTAAATATATATGAAGCACAGAGATTAAACATAATCATAATTATTGAGCTAGACACCGGAAATCGCTACCCATTCATTCCATGAGTTCGTTGTGTAGTATAAAGAAATATAATTGTTGTATACTATAGATTCACTGTGTAACAATGATATCATGGATATCACTGTCCTTAATCCAAGATTTTTCTATCTATAAATTATGTGCTAAGCTGTCTATAAATATAAAGATTCGCTCATCATGAATTCATGTTGTCAAAAATTAAGATTACTGTCAACGTTGTCCTTTAAACATTAAAAATGATGAGAATTAAAATTTACTGCTAACATAATAAAAATGTCATAAAACGCAGTTACCATTACATGTAATTGTTGTTTATAATATTAAAAATCTCTTGCACACATCATACATCCAAATGTTGTCGCTAAAACTAAGGAAGGAAAAATCAATATCACTGAGTGAGTTATGGCATGGCTAAGTGGAAAGTGGTAAGGCTATGTGTGAAATCGCTGCAGAGTATAATAATGATAGCGAATTATATCGCTATCCTAAAATCAATACATTACGGTGACATTCGAAATACATCTCTGTGACAGGTGCTATCCTAACAATATAGCTATCAAATAGTAGATACATTCACAGTGATGTCAACATAAAATTGCTACAACTCATAGCTATCAATATCGTTGAGATATCATTAAAATATTCACTGAGATAGCTAAATAAAAGGGGCTGGGATACAATTAAACGAAAATGCAGATATATCAATAAAACATAGACTTATACCTTCATGGAACACAAACCTGTGTAAATTGCAACCGCTATGTAAATCGCAGTCCATAATTAAATGAAAATGCATTCACTATATCAATGACATCACAGTCTATATATAGTGCAAGTGCAATCAATAATGATAACTCCATGTAAATTAACTCTGATGTAATTGATGGCACGGTCGTGTGTGGTTTGGGGAAGTCTAAAACGCTGTCAGGCAATGGAATGGGTGTAAAGAGAGTTGTGTTTGGCCAAATAAAAATGCATGGTAAGTTTTCCTTAAATGTAATAAATCACAGAGGGAAAAATTTTGTGGTTGAATGTATTGAAACACAGAGTAAATTACCATCAAATTATAATAAATCACAGAGGGAAAAATTCGTGGTTGAATGTATTGAAACACAGAGTAAATTGCCATCAAATTATAATAAATTGCAGAGGGAAAATTAGTAGGCTAGATGTATTGAAACACAGAGTAAATTGCCATCGAAATATAATAAATCGCAGAGAGAAAAATTCATGGTTGAACGTATTGAAACGCAGAGTAAATTACCATCAAATTATAATAAATTGCAGAGGGAAAAATTCATGGTTGAATGTATTGAAACACAGAGTAAATCATGGAGTTGTTGTGCAAAAAGTAAATACAAATCGATGTGTGTAAGATGCCAAGAAGAGTGGGTTGAATGCTGGGTAAATAAGGGTGAAAATGCATAGATTAATAAAAAACAGTGTTCAAATACTGAGATCATTTAGAACGCAGAGGTGATATAACATGTAGAGACCATTGCAAAGGTAGAGATTAAAATGAAGAGGTGTTATGAAATGTAGATCCCAATGCAAGGAAGAGATCAAAACGCAAAGGTGTTATAAAATGAAGAGCCTAATGCAACGCAGAGATAAAAATGCATAGATAAGAAAGGGGTAAATAGCTGGGAAAAAATATCATTCTCTCATCATCCATGCACAAAAAAGAAGGGCATTAGAATCTATAGGTCTATAAACACCGAAATGACGACCGTTGATTCAGCTCCTGGTCGACTTCTCAGGCATGGACTGGTGATCTAGGGATAAGGAAGGAAGATAATGCACAATATTGTCATAATAATCAATAAAACAAATAGAACAGTCTTAGCGATCAAGGATTGGGTTGCCAAGGAAATCAATTTAGATGTAGCAAGCATAAAGCTATGATGACCTTAATTTCTCAATTAGAAACGCTCATTAAAATACATTTCTTTACACAATAGAAGTACAATAATGAAAGTGAAGAGAACAAAATTAATCAACCATTCAAAATGAATGCTTGTGTACCGTAGCCCAAGGCGACAACTCCGAGTCATTATCCCATGCGAGCTCTGTCCATATCTCGCTTGCCGACTTATGTGACTTCATCGGTACCTCTCATCCAATGCTAAGGGTACTCTTCTTCCCTGCTGAGCCTCTCGAGCCACAAAGGGGTCACACACACTAAACCAAAGAACAATTAGCACCCAACTCGCCTCAGAATGTTGAGCTACAACTCGTTACCTGAGATGGGTATCCCAACTCCCACAAGATAAGTCAGTCAAGACAAAAATTTTGTAGCCTAACGTTACACATAAAAGATCAGATCCATGGTCCTTCTCCTCCATCCTTTTTATAGATTTTCTAAGTGATTTCTTTCCCAAATTTATTTTTCATTAATTTAATTCAAAAAAACCTCACCCGTACACATGTCACCCATCCCCCTAGTTGCACCAAGGATTAATTTCATTAATTATTTAATTATTACTATTTCCCTCACCCGCCTAAAAACATTCCTAAAATCACTCGGTGTCCCGATATTACCTTACACATTTTAAATGACTTACACCCTTACTAAATTCCTAGTTGAGTTCATAATTAGAAAGTTCTTAAAGGAAAGATTCCTTACTAAGTTAGTCATTCATATTTTTCCTTATGTTTCCCTTTTTCTTTATGTTTCCCCTTTTCCCCTTAGTTTCCTATTTCTTTTAAGTTTCCCTCTTTTCCCTTTTTATCTAAAACTCAAATTAGCAAGTGTAGAAAAACCACCTCTTTCTCTTTT
>JASDQU010588036.1:21740-39352 GCA_032191745.1 Picea mariana | reverse complement strand
ATGATCAAGCATAGTGGAAGGATAATGTAAGTGGAGGTGTCAATCAATGACAAGTGGTCACCACCGCTTTAAGACTTATTCGGTAGGTAATCACTTGGGAGAAAATTCTACTCCAGAGTCTTGGAAGTCGCAAAGGATGAAGTTCTAAATTCTCGAAGTAAACGAGAACCGTTCACTCACCCGTTGATTAAGTCATAACCGTTGGATTAAGCAGTAAAATAATAAATAAGGATTGGATCCAGATTGTTGATTTGGTTCTGGGAATGATGCCAGCCATAAGATCAACTCATGTGAGAGGTAACCATTTCAAGAAATTGAAAACTTTGAAAGATTAGATGATTGTCAAAGAAAAATCATTGAACGTCAAAATCCAGAGAACCAGTTTCTAGCGCCCTATCATGGGTTACACACACATAATCCATAAGGAGATGAGAACATCACTTAGACAATAATCCCATGGTTTTGCGCCTATGGTCATATGTAAATGGTTTGAAGGAAGCGCCTCTATAGAATTTGATTTCTGCAATATTTGCAGAGACATGAGATTAAGTTAAATGAAATCGATCCATATATGTGATCGATTAATGAAAATCATTTTCATTAAATTGAAAAGGATTTTCAATAATATTTGAATAAAGAAAAATAAACAACATTATTGTTGATGAAGAGGTGTGATGGTCCAAACAAAGGGACACAATGTTTCATAGCTCACACCAGTCGAAGGAGTATATAAATGAGAAAGAGTAGTGATAAGAAAGTGTCTCTGTAGTCCAGATAAGAAGATCAAAACATAAGCAGAGCCCAATAAAAAGAACTGTTGATTCTTATGCAGTGAGGGTGGAAGGGAGGAGCATGAAAGGATTCATATCCTTACTAAGAAAATTGTAAATACAAGGGAGTTGGTGCTTCCTAGGGTTGGTGCCCTAAAGACGAGGGAGTTGGTACTTCCTAGGGTTGGTTCCTTGAAGAAGGTATCTGTGTATCCTAGAGTTGGTGCTCTAAAAAGGATTGGTGTCCTTCACTATTCTTTATAAAAAATTGTAATTCTAGTTAAATATATTTTTATAATTGATTTTGCATACAATTCATTGTTTATTTATTGTGGTAATCAATAAAATATAAAAGTAATTTCTAATTATGAACAAGGGGTAAAACTAATTCACCCCACCCCCTCTCTGTATTCCAACAATTGGTATCAGAGCGGGGGCCTTCAACACAATCTAACAACTAGAAGGTAGATCTAGAAGATGGATCAACAAGAGGGAATGTCTAACAACAAAGCACCATTTTTCAATGGAGGAGGCTATGCTCTATGGAAAATAAGAATGAAAAACTTCTTGTTGGCTCTTGATTTTGATGTCTCGCAATCTGTTGTAGATGGTTAGACTGCACCAACTACTCCACCCAAAGATACTGCAGGGAAGAAAATCTGCAATAACAACTCAAGAGCAATTAATGCAATTATAGGAGGGTTGATAAATTCTGTCTGTGTAGAGGTTATGCATTGTAAATTATCCAAAGAAATCTGGGACAAATTGGAGGTTGTATAGGAAGGAGATGACAAAGTCAGGGAAGCCAAAGTACATACCTATAGAACCTAGTTTGAGAATCTGAAAATGAAAGAAGAAGAAAATATTGTTGAGTGCCTTCATAGGGTATATGAAGTGGTTAATTCAATCAGAGCGACAGAAGACGAGATTAAAGATAAACCTATTGTGAAAAAGGTACTAAGGTCATTACCTATGAGATACGATGAAAAAATTTCTTCAATTGAAGATAGATATGATCTAAAGACATTCACAATTGATCAACTTCATGGAATTTTTATAGCATATGAAATGAGAACATGGAATGATAAATCGGAAAAATATGAAACAACCTTTAAATCATCTAAGACAAATATGAGGTAGGAGAAAAAGACCAATGATAAGTTATCAGATATATCAGATGTAGAAGAAGCCAACTTTATAAAGAAACTCCAGAAAGGATTTGGAAAATATAAAGGAAAGTTTCCTTTCAAATGTTTCAATCGTGGCAGAATTGGACACTTTGCTAAAAAATGTCCCTATCCCATACAGGAGGAAAATGATGAAGAAGTTTACAACCAGGAAAAGAAATACAAGAAGAAATTTTATAAGAAAAAGAAAAAATTCTACTCTAAAGAAGACATCAAATCTTCATGCATAAGTGAAGATGAAGATTCAGAGATTCTGTTTATGGTAATGAAAACTCAAGATGATGAACATTCAAAAGATGAAGAAGAAGGGAACTTCGAAGAATAAATCCTTAGTGTAATTGAAGAACTAGGAAAAACAAAAAAACAAAATAGGGTACTAAGAAGAGAGCTTCTAGAGATTAAAGAAGCTACTAAACCAAGAGAGAGGGAAGTTTGCAAAAGCCTCAAGGAGTCAGAAAAGACCATTGGTGATTTGAAGTCCCATCTCCCAAAAGCTACTAAAACTGAAGAAATCATTTTAAAACAACATATTGATAAAAAAAAAAGCATGTGAGAAACTAGAAGTTGAGATTAAGCTGCTAAAAAGTGAACTTGAGAAAGAAAAGAAGAGATCAAACTTTGGAAATAGTTCAAAGATATTGGATGAAAATCCCAATAGTCAAAGGTCACCAAACAACAAGACTGGTTTTGGATACACCCAAGACTCAACTTCTACATCACAAGGATCTGCCAAAAGACTAATTAGTTATGCAGATGCTCTAAAGGGATCCTTAAGAAGAGAATATAATAAGGAAAATATGATACCATTGAAAATTGTTCCACATAAATAGAATTCAACATTCCCTACTAAAGTAAAAAATGGGAAGAAGAATACAATCACCAGAAGGAATCCCCCTAATAAATATCTATTCATTGGATACTGTTACTCTTGCAATAATTTTGGACATAAGGAAGTACACTGCAAATCTTATGGACAATACAATAACAAAAATGTCCAAAGATATAAGGACAATAGGAACAATACAGAGAAGAGAAACTACAATTCATTTACTCCTTTGCAAAACTTTAGTATTGAATATAAAAAATGCAACAACTTTGGTCATAAAAATAGAGAATGTAGATTACCAATGCAATCCCTAAAAATAGGAATCCCTAACAAACAAAATAAGAAGACATGGAAAAGAAAATCTAAAGTACCAAACAAGAAAGATGATGAAAATATTTCTCTTGAAATTGATGAAGTTAATAATAGGAGATTGGTGAGTAAAACTTCTAATAAGGAATATAATAATCAAAGCTATGCATATAAAGTAGATCAAACTCAAGACATGAAAACTCCTAAATAAAAATCTGACACAACTCCAAAACTTGATAATGTCATACAAGAAGATTACCCTTTACCCAACAAATGGAAATTAATAGAGGAATATTCTCAAAACATAGATAAAGAAGATTCTCATGCACATAATAGTGACGTTGATGATGAATCCTCAACAATAGAACAACTAGAAGAATTGAGTGATGATGATCTCAGAAATTTTTCAATCCTATTTTAAATGGTCCATTGAAACTCCTTCTCAAATAAAAATTAAAAACAAAGAAGGGAAGGATTAATTAGGGAAGACTTAAAAATCATTCATGTTGATGCTCCTATGAGCATTGAAGCACATAAAAATGAATATGATCATCGAAAGCATCATGGTTTGATGATATAACTCTACACAGGATCTGACATAGTTTATTGCAGGTCTTCATTTGCCCAGGAACAATATAGGTTATGTATTAGTCTCAAAATGGTTATAAGTGGACAAACCCTAAATGGAAGTTACTATGTGAGCAAGAAATGGAATGAATGGAAAATTATGTAGCAGTGAGGTGATGTTGAAGATAGAATGAGTAAAAGTATGAAAATGAAAAGACTGGAAACTAAAATTTCAGAGACATTGGTTGTGACAGAGAAAATATGAAATATATATTGGTTGGTCTATGTGTGCCTGAGTTGGTTGGATAACTATATCAATTCTAATTGAATAGATTATATTCTATCAGCAAGATAAGTCATGTGGCAAGCAAAGTATAAAGTCTCTTGGATGAATTTAAGAAGCAATGTATGGTAAAGAAGCATCTTGGATAAATATGGATACATCTAGTTAGAGATCGATGAGAAGAAATGGACAGGTAGAAAGGTCATTTGAAAAGTATAAGCTTCAGTCTCTCAGTGTTCTAGTAGGAAAATAGTATCCGCAGCTAAAACAATAAGATGTATATAGTGGTATACATGAAATCTTGTAGATATGACAGGGGGAGATATCTTGCTAGGAAGAACTACCCTTTTTAGAAACAAAGGGGAAGAGAAGTTAGAAGCAGAGAGAGAAGATTGATAGGGGGAGTTACCCGAGTTCAGATTCTGGTTAGCAGCATACAGACAAGCATAAATTAATCATAGGGGGAGAAACCCTTTTCCATTGATGTCAAAGGGGGAGAGTAACTTCATAGAGAAAAACATCATCACAGGGGGAGTTTGTGTATGAATTTAGTGTGTTTCCCTCAATGACAAAGGGGGAGATTGTTGGACATATTGTCATTGATGTCAACAAATGATGTCTTTACGTTAAATTCCAAGGAATTAAAATCTCAAAAGATAAATCACATTTCATAAACGTGATCAGGATTGAAATCCCCAGAGTAAAACTACAAAAGAATTGAGGAAGGATCCTGTCCACTGATGTAGATTTTGGGACAAACTAGGACCGTTAGATTACAAGAGAAGGACAGTTGGAGGACTGGTCAATGATAATATCAAGTCGTGAATGTTGGATATGTAAGCGCTAGATCAAGGGCAGGGATTGATTGTGGAAAATGAAGGGAGAATTAAACAACACGTTATTTCCAATCCCGCAATTAGTTTAGACCGTTAGATCTCATCGATTCAAAGATCGACGACTATGGTTGATCCACCAACAATCATACAACTTCAATTGCAGATTTTGGGTGACGGGCTAAGCCACGCACATGTTATGGTTCTGCAATCCACATTGTCCGTCGATGGTCACCTATCAATAGATCTATGCTTGGCATCAGTTCCACTACCAATGAGCAGTTTCCATTGTGGAACTCGACGATAGTTTTAAATGTCGTGCTAGTTGGGACCCCACAATCATCCCTGATGGTTGATCTACTCCAAGAGAATTCTTGACCATTGGATCAAGTTGAGTGGAAGGACAGAGTAAGACATAAAGAAGGACCATCAGATCTGGAGAATACATGATGACCGTTAGATCTAGGAGGAGGACTTGCACCACATCAGGAGATCCACATCAGCAAGACCACCTCAGGAAGGACACATGGCACAATCAGATAATGGCAAGTTTCAAGATGAAATTGGAATTTCAGGTACATGTAAATCATGAATCTAAGTGACACATGGAATCCACTCGTCCAATGCCAAGTCAACGGTGACATCAACAAGTTACATCATTTTGGGAGTATGTACTTTAGGGGAAACCACTGCCCGAAGCATCGAAGGTTGAATTTAATGCTAACTGTTGATATACTTCAAGAGAATTCTCAACCGATGATCAAGCACAGTGGAAGGATATCGTAAGTGGAGTTGGTAACCGACAATAGGAGGTCACCACCACTTTAAGACTTATTCGATAGATAATCACTTAAGAGGAATTGCTACGCTAGAGTCCTGGAAGTTGCGAAGGACGAAGTTTCAAATTCTCGAAGTAAACGAGAACCGTTCACTCACCTATTGATCAAGTGATAACGATTGGATTAAGTAGTAAAAGAATGAGTAAGGGTTGGATCCAAACCGTTGATTTGGTTCTGCGAATCATTCCATCCATCGAATCAACCCATGTGAGAGATAACCATTTCAGGAAATTGAGAACTCTGACAGATTAGATGATTGTCAAAGAAAAATCGTCGAACGCCAAAATCCAGAGAACTAGTTTCTAGCCCCTATTCATGGGTTACGAACACATAAGCCATAAGGCACTGGGAGCATCACTTAGACAATAATCCCATGGTTTTGCGCCTATGGTCATATGTAAATGGTTTGAAGGAAGTGCCTCTACAGAATTTGATTTCTGCAATATCTGTAGAGACATGAAATTAAGTTAAATGAAATCGATCCATACCTGTGATCGATTAATGAAAATCATTTTCATTAAATTGAAAAGGCTTATCGATAATATTTGAATAAAGAAAAACAAACTATATTATTGTTGATGACGAGGTGTGATGGTCCAAACAAAGGGACATAATGTTTCATAGATCACACTAGTTGGAAGAGTATATAAACGAGAAATAGTGGTGAGAAGAAAGTGTCTCTCCAGTATAGATAAGAAGATCAAAACAGAAGCAGATTCCAAGAAGAATAATTGTTGATTCTTATGCAGTGAGGGTGGAAGGGAGGAGCATGAAAGGATTCATATCCTTACTAAGAAAATTGTAAAGAAAAGGGAGTTGGTGCTTCCTAGGGTTGGTGCCCTAAAGACGAGGGAGTTGGTGCTTCCCAGGGTTGGTGCCATGAAGAACGAGATTTGTGTCTCCTAGAGTTGGTGCTCTAAAAAGGATTGGTGTCCTTCACTATTCTTTATAAAAACTTGTAATTCCAGTTAAAAATATTTATATAATTGATTTTGCATACAATTCATTGTTGATTTATTGTGGTAATCAATAAAATATAAAAAGTAACTGCTAATTGTGAACAAAGGGTAATACTGATTTACCCCCCCTCTCGGTATTCCAACATAGTGAATCAGGTACTGTGCAAAAAGAGGACGAGCGATGAGTTTATATTAAGTGTACAGATTGGGGATTATGACATGGAACAGGTCATTTAAGACTTGGGTTCTGATGTAAATGTTTTGTCAAAGAAAACATGGGAAATGATGGGGAAGTTGAAGTTGATTTGGTCTCCATTCTAGTTAAGATTGGCGAACCATCACAAAATAGTACCAATTGGTCGATTGTTAAGAGTACCTGTGAATATAGACAAAGTGTGGAGTGTAGAAGATTTCAAAGTCATTGAGATTATGGATAATAGTTATCCATACACAGTGCCAATGGGGATTGAATGGGCCTTTGAAGATAGGAAAATTATTAATTTGAAGAAAAGGGAAATGATATTTTAAGTAGGGGACTTGAAGGTTACGACACCGTTGGATCCTACAAAAGGAAAGAGGTATATCGAACCAACTAAATAGAACAAAATTGATAACCTATATAATATGACTGCATGATTGGATGAATATGTTAATCCAACTGTAGATGGCACCCTAATTTGGAGAACCATTATCTCATGTGTGTCATATTAAGAGGAAGGACTGGAACATTGGCAACAAAAGATCCATGAAGTATCAACCAGACATTGTGCCTACATTATTCGATTGTTGCATTGAATTGGAACGAAGTTATGTGACCCACCCAAGTATGATGGTATTAATGATAAATTTCTTTTTTAAAGGTGCTTGAGTTCCAGATACCTTAACAACAAAGATTGTTGGCATTAGATGTTTTCTTGAAAGCCACTCCAGCCAAATGGTGGGATTCACATAAAGAAGGAATAGAAGACTGGTCATAGTGTAAAAGATTAAAGTAAGTTAGATTTGGTAATGAGGTTGGGTATACTATGCAAAAATATACAGGAGTGTTGATTCCTGAATCCGTCAAGACCAAAACGACAACCTCATGAGGATACAAATCCCCCTACATTTTTATAGAGGTGGTACTCCTCTTTACTTTAATATTTTCTTGGGGCTCTAGATCTTCAGAATATGGGACTTTGCAGAAGTCTGTCGTGGTAATCAAAGAAATATAAAGATTGCAAGAAAAAATAACAAGAAATAAAATGTTTTCTTTTCTTTTTAAATAAATTTCTTTAGAAATGACTAGGAACCGCACACTTCATATATTTAAAAAAGATAGACAAAATTTCCTCACATCCATCATAGTTAAACTAAATATTTTTTATAACATAAAATAAAAAGAAGATGGTATGCATGCATAAGATAACTTTAATAGAGTGGACACATGGGAAGCTCAAATAAATATAATGATAGATCAATCTCAAATACTTTATACTCAAAACTCGGAGGTACAAAGCACAGTCAAAATTGATCCCGAAATAGCTCTCCTAAAATTTCCAAAAAAATATATAGTCTCTTACAAAGCCTTGAAATTTAAAATGTGTTTGTCCTTAGGACTAGGATTGGGGATCCCGTGGACCATAAAGGAAATATAAGCAATAAGTAATCTTGTAGAAGGAGGATGGCAGGTGATAATAGAACAACAATACCTAGAAAGAAGATATGGAGAAGTTGTCAGACTTCTGTTAAACATTTCTAGTCAAAGAAGCAAAATAACTTGATGAAAGAACTGATAAAGAAAGAAATATGTGATCATCATAAACTTACTATGATGGTTTCTCGTGTATTCACTTTTTTGTTGCTATCCTTTTATTTTCTTCATTTACGGTTACAGGAGCCGGTTCAACTATTTCTTTCCCTTCGTTGGTCAATTTGTCGATTTCTTTTTTGAACCATTCTTCAATATAGTTTTTCATTGGTGCGACGTTTGTCTCATGTCTAATTTTAATGTTGAATAACTCACCTTCCAAGTCTCTTAAATCAAGAGAAATACCATGTACTTCTTCCTCAATATATTGATTTTTCACGGAATATTCCACTAGCCAATTGTCTATGTCATCTTCATTATATTCAAGTATACCATAAAACTTTTCAACTGATAACCCTTTAAATACCTCAACTTGCTTGTCAAACTATTTCTTTGTTAGGAATATTGATTTGAGAATTAGTTTAGGGTCTTGTACTTCGTTAGTGTTATAGCAAGATTTTCCTCATCCCATGCAATCTTCCACATAAGGCCTTTTTCCATTTCCCTATGCAGACTTGAAGTCCCTTTTTTACAAATCCCAGAGCTAAAAATATATTTTTTCCACATATATGCACCTTGCCTACTATATAACATGCGTATACGCAGGTTGCACCACTACATCCCGCGTACATCGAGAAATGTGCCCAAAATTGAAAAATGGTGTCAGGTTTCCATGTCACGTCACGAGATCAATGATCCTTGGCCTTCCATATACTTGAAACGTTCTGACTCGTCCCTTTAGTTCCACTTGAAGGCTATAAATGGGCCAAATCCAAGCCATGAAAAAGAGGAGAAAGAATTAAACTTTGAGAGAAAAGTTACTCTGGAGGAATTATTCAGTTCACATTGAATCTGCATCCCTTTATCCTTTAAGTTTGAACATAGTGTTCAGCCCCCAAGATCTTCCCCTACTGATTGAGAACTTCATTGTCTCTCTTACATGAGCTTGCCTTTGGTGGAGGATTGAAGTGGTGGAGGCCCATTTGGAAGGAACTTAGTTTCTTGGTTCCAAACCGTGCCGACACGGAATTTTGTAACTCATTCACTTCTGCTAATTATATCTTAATAGAAATACTATTTTCTTGTCCAATTAACATCTTGCAAATATTTGAATTATTATTCTGTGGGTGTATTTTTTATCAATGTTGATGGATTATGCTATTGAATGTGCTAAAATCATATATTATCACCATATGCTTGCATTGCTTAGCTGTTGAGGACTAGTTGCAGTTATATTGCTTTGGGTCAAGTGCTCAACGATGGACTTCATCGAACGTTTGGACGAGGTAGTCCTTTTATCTTGTCTTGCTAGCATGTTTGTTTATATATCATACTTGAGAGTAGAGTTGATTTCTGCATTCATTTTTCGTCTGTTGTGGTTTACCCTAGCCATAGAGAGATTTTCCTCGTAACAGAGTTGGTGACCACACTGGGGATTGAATCTTCTTTTTTGGGGTTTGGAGTGTTTTTCTCCTTATATTTCTCTAGTTCATATTGAGTTTCTTGTTGTATGATTTCTTGACAGCCTCTGTTCACTCTTGATATGAGTCTTTCATCCTTCTCCTTAGCCTAGCTGTGTTTTGACACATATACCCCAGTTTTTGTTGGACAGTCGCGTGCATATGCGTGTTGTCCTCCTCTGAGCTCTGTACATACACACTTTTCCCTTGAACAATCGCATACATCAACCTTTGTTTCTTGTTTTCCAGGTTTGATGGTTGTTGGGTAGGTTTTGATTATTGTTGAGTCTTCTTCAGTCTCTGTAGTGACTTTTAAGTGTCTGTGGAATGACAGGAAACCTGTCATTGGTTGAATTTTTGGGCAGTTCCTTTCTCATCATATTTTCATTTTGATTGTCTTTACACCTTAGGTTGGGTGTTTTTCTCCTTGATATCCTACTTAGATTATCTCTATCTATACCAAATAGATTATTTATATCAAGTTGTTGTTCAATACTTTCATTGTCATTCTTCTTATATTGAAAATACCAATATATTAGGCATTTTACATTGATTGGAATTTTGATCTCTTGAGTCTTTGTCATTTATCTTAGTGCATGTAAAGAAAGATTGCATTTTTATTTAGAATTACATAATTGAATTGAAAATTGCATTTTTAGGAAGAATATCATTTATTGGAAATTGAAGTTAGGACTTTGCATTGTATTCATATTCATTTATTTTACTTGTTGAGTCATAACATCACTAGTTTAATGACCACACCTTTTGAGTAAGAAAGCCCATTAAAATTAACGCTATAATTTAAAATTGATTAGTAACAATTTTATTTTCTAGGGTGCACAAACTGGATTAGGATTTAGTGCCTTGGTATAGGATTTTGTGAGTAAACTTCTCCAAGGCTATTAAATCAACATATGTGTCTGACTAAGGGAGTGGAGAAATCCATTGTATAATCGGTAATATCAGGAGACTTTGCTTACACCGGAGTTAAGCATGAGGTCATGTGAGGTTGGTTGAAGGGATATCCCCTCGATACCTTATTAGTGTTAGATATATTTATGGGGATCTATTCGTATATGGGGATCTTGCTAGTGCCCTTACCTATGTGAGAGGCGATGCTTTCAATGTTTCGAGCTTTGCTACCCTGCCGATACGGTGGACTTGACTTATGACTGTTCACCTATGCATCGGTTATATCTTGGTTTCTTAGTTGCTTGACTTAGGTGCCACATAGGTTACTTGCAGGGGTTACTCTGCAGGTACCCTGGGTCAGATAAGGGTCGAACAACACACAACCTTTATGGAGGATTAACTCTTCGGGGGGATCTAATCGAATAGTTGTTAATCCCATGAGATCCCTTATAATTGATTATGATACCTCCAATATTTATCAGGGAGTCTCAGACCCCTCTTGGTTGAGGCATACCTACTTTAGGGAGGGAGGCCCCTTTCTGCCACTTTATCATGTTTGTGTGCAGTTTGGTCGTTTGATTATTTTTTGTGTGCTCTTTGATTACTAGTTTGCCTTAGGATTTGTTTTTATACCTTGAATCTTAAGTCATCGTGGATTCAGACCAGTTTCCTCGCTGATCTCGCCGCTTGTT
Organism: Picea mariana; assembly: GCA_032191745.1. Classification (NCBI taxonomy): domain Eukaryota; kingdom Viridiplantae; phylum Streptophyta; class Pinopsida; order Pinales; family Pinaceae; genus Picea; species Picea mariana. Next base: position 27,926 of record JASDQU010588036.1, on the reverse strand, counting down.
ACAGTTACCACCGCATTTTGAGTCTTTGCCTTCTAAAAGGCATAGAGTTATTAAACATGGTAAACACACCTCCACTTATCAGACTTGTGATTCTACAAGGATGAGTATTAAACTAATTCATCAAGATATTGGGATCCCCTCGACTCCCATACCTACTATAGTTAATGGCACCCCTTCGACTCCTGCAACCACAATGGTTGTAGTGCCGGAGGCACCTATCATCACTGATTCTCGTCCTATAGTGAATACTCAACCTATTTCCATGAACCCATTTGGATCTCTTGGTCACTCACCAATCTATAATGTTCAGTCCATCCTGATGGCCTCTAGTCCCTTTTCTTATGGTATGCCGAATTTCACTTCATAGTTTTCAAACTCCATCCCAGTCGCTGGCCCTAATGATAGCATTGGACTTGGGGGCACAAATCCTCCTTATGATCCATTCTCATTTGGTGGCTCTCAGATCCCTCAAAGAATTCCTATAGTGGGAGGCATTCCTTATCTTAGCCCCGAGTCTAATCATGTTGCTTATGGGTTGAATAACCAACCTAGCGAACAAGTTTCTACTCAAGTTTCATCCTTTACGCTCACCTCCTCAATGTCGATTCCGACCAACACATTTGGCATGGTGAATCCACATTTATCCTTCATATTCACACCCGGAGGAGGTTAGTTTCACACCTTGCGCAACCCCCAACTCGGCACCACTCCATTTGGGAGAAGTTTTTATAACCCTCATCAGAACATTCCTACTGGAATGATGCCCAACCAACCTCTTATGAATCAGCCTAGAGGAGGGTCTTACAATCTCATACATGGCCATGGTGCTTACCAGAACCCTCGATGGGTTGCAATTCCCCAAACACAATATTTCCAGGGAGCTTGGGGCCAGACGCCACAACCCCGCCTCCCTTTTCTAGCCACGCTCAAACTGCCATACTTGTCTAAGTTGATGAATGACCCTGTATGTCATGATCCTACATGGCCCCCCGTTCCCACCAAGCTTCCTTCGGATATTCCAAAATTTGAAGGCAAGAATGGCGAGGACCTTGGTGATCACATTACTACCTTTAACTTGTGGTGCTCTTTGAATTACCTTAATGATGATTCCATTCGGTTAAGATTATTTCAACGCACCCTCATAGGGGTTTTTGCGAAATGGTATATCAAGCTACCTAGGGGGGCATACAGTACCTTTAGTTAGATGGTGCTAGTCTTCCTTAATGTAACACCCCATTTCACCCAGTCTGTAAATATAACTATATTGGCCAAGGAACTATGGCAAACCTAAAAGTGTGAGTGTTTGATTTGATGGACCTTTGTATAAAAGGTCAATGAATGTAAATTATGTTATTTTAATATAAAATGGCTACATGTTGCATGCCTGCTGAAAGAGGGGACATGCTAAGAGAAAACCACGAATTCTATGAAAGGTGATGGAGGGGACTCAAAATGGTTGCGTTAACCTCCACCGAACCAGTACCATGCTGGAAGTAATTGCTCATATCAGAACAACCCTCTAAACCAGGAATGAATTGCAGTTGGGCTGGTAGGTGGGAAGACCTCGTCAAGAGTTAATGAGGGGATGGGTAAGACCGCCCATACGTAAGGCTTCCAGACCTAACCATGGACTGGGAATTCGAGCTCCACACAATATTGTTGAGGAAGGAATGAAAGGAAGTGTGGTGGGTAGAGGAATACCTGTAGAAAATGCAGAGACTGGAGCGGAAAATTTCGGGTCCAAGGAAGGAATGAAAGAGGAATGTTGAGTTCTGATCACAGAAAATAGATATTGAGGCAGGAGAAGGAGAGTAAACTTCGTCCTTATCTATTTCTGTATTGGGAAAAAGAGAGTAACCTTCATCCCTAACTTTCGTTGATCTAGAAGTAAGAGATTGAATCTCAAAATGTCATGGCTTAATCTCGGGGGTGGCCAGTGATAAATCCATTGGGAGTGACTGAGCCTATGGTTGGGTGGAAACAAGCACCCCTTTCAGCAGTCGCATCACACTCTATGGCTCTGATAAGTGTTTTATTTCCTTATTCTTTGAATTGTAAATAATGGATTCACGTAGGTATTTATACATCTATAAATGGTTTCTTTTCTGTATTAAATGATTAAGTTATGAGTATGCATTCATTCCCTTGAGAACCTATACTTTCGCTTGATTTTTCCATATGCTCTAGTTTTATCACTCAGAGGCACTTTCCCCAGGGAATTACATCACCATTCCAGAGTCAGAGCAAGCCTCTTGCTATAACTGTCTTTTTTGTAAGCTCACAAGTTACCTTGCCTTGATTCAAAGCTTAAATCCATGGGAGTTGGGAAGGTGTTCCCTTCAGACCAGTAGTCTAGGAGACTTTGAACTCATGTCGAAGTCCTGTTTATGAAGGCTAAATCCCCTGACTTAATAGCAGGAACCAAACCCGCCACCAAGGCCCAATTAGACTCTGCAACGTTTGGAGTGAAATGGTTCTCTGGATCTTATGATTTGGCCAAAATCGGTGGGCTTTGTGTTTTCTAGTGAAGGTTCTTCCTTCAGTTTAGACAGTTCTTTTTCTATGTTTCTCTTGGGTGGGGCTAGTATGAGAGATGCAAGCCAGTATAAACCAACTTGACAAATGAGAGGACGTAAGTTTAACTATTGGGAAGAGGTCGAGATTGGGATAACCCATTGCTCAAACATGCACACAGTGATTCTATGCCATAGGTCCTAGTACTAATACATTAACCAAATGAGCATCCAATTACTGTATGAGAAAAACTAATTAACAGAAAGAAAACACATGTGTAATCAATATCATGGTAAGGAGAATAGTTCATCTACCATAACATTCAACACATAGAAACACAACGATTTATCTTCATCATTAGAGAAAAGAACATCAAAACATTGCACCAGATAACTTGACAATAGAATTAATTGCTCTTAGTCATTTATTGCATCATTCATGGAACAGGAAAGGAAATAATTATTCTCCAACTCCAATCACATACATATGATGAAAACAACTTGTCTTTGGTCTAGAAGGACTTCTCAATTCATAGCAATGTCAAAATAATTATCAACAAACAAAAGAAAGAGTTCTTACAACAACCATCGACCCTTTGTTCATTGGTTGATCTCTCTATTTATAATATAAAATGTAACTGTAATGAACGCCTAAATATAGTTTACACCAAAAAAAAATCACCACGTGGCGTGATCATGCAAGATCTTCTTTAACATTCCACCCGAGATGTCTCTTTAAAAGCATGATTTCTTTCATATTCAGACCATCTGATAAACAAGTCTTCACAGGTTTGGGCCCATGGGAATCTGTGTTGTTCCATTGGGACCACATATATCCCTTTGATGTCTTCTTCATGTGCCCGACACTTTTCTAGACTGAAGTTCAATTGTTGAGGCATGGTTCGGGCTTTGATCAGATATTCTATGAAATTTTGTACTTTCCCTAGCCTCGCATCAGTTATCTTTGTGAATCCTCCAGTCTATAGTGAATCTTTATTGGCATGTGTCAGCAATATGTCACTCAAGTTGATAAGTTCATTGGGTATTTCAAACTCGAGAGACCCGACACCTTGCCTTGCTCCGACGATTCAACTTCGATATTTATTTCAAGTTCTTCGGTGAGGTCACAAGGTGGGCTTTGTTCAATAGTCAGGAGGATTCCTCCTACAATAAAAGTGGAGGTAGTTTAGCGATTAAGCAACTTATGATAAGACATGAACAAACAAAAGATTTACATGTACCCACGTAGCTTGATAGTCCTAGTAATTTTTAATACTTACGTGATTCCAGACGCTCCTTGAATGGCCTGTGATGTCTTAAATGAAGTTCCCACTTCTATTTGGTTTAAATGAATTACATCGGTGTGCCATAGGGTGGAAAATCAAGTACGGTAGAGATGATCGTGTAAACCGTCATAGTAATTTCTTGACCTTTGGGGCTAATAGGAGGCATCAAAGATGAGTAAAAGCGTGTATGCTCCCAAAAGGTTATATCCCATAAAGGGGAAGTCATTAAATTCTTCCAGGATCTGTACCACCAAACATGTTAAACATCATTCACCAATAATAGAGATTGGAAGGATTGTACCGCACATTTCCTGCAACTTTGATCGGTGACGTTTACATGTTCTGGATCGCATCCGTCAAGCAGATGTGGCACGTCAAGTCCTCAAAAAATCATGTCATGAGGCGCGGGTATTATCTTGGCATGCCCTACTTCGCTCCTACATTCCTCTATAAATTCCAGGAGCTCTATGAGAAATTCCATGCATATGTCGAGCTTGCATTCTCTTGAGTTTTGGTCCAGTGAGTTAGTCCTGGTGAAGTCTCGCGCAATAGTTTTTTTCTTATTATCTGCAGACGCCTTGAGTCCCTATGCTTTTGTAATTATGGAACCTCCTTTAAACATGGGAAGAGGTTTTCGAGGCGACCAGAGTGCCAAGTCTCATCCCCAGCGTTCCTAGGACTCTTTCTTGTTGGCTTCCCGTGTACTTGGAACTCCAACAAGAGGTGCATGTATTTTCTTGGAGATGACATCAGCATTATCGACGGAGCTTGGAGCAGATAAAGAAATGTATGAAAGAGCCACACTGGGGATTGTACCTTCTCCAGAGCCAAAACTGTGGAGAAGAGGAAGGACCAGGAAGAAAACAGGAGAAGGAGAGGGGGGCCGTATCCCAGCTGAGCTGAGTGCACGTTCATCCTTTGAGGATTATGTGATGCTTACCAGCTAGTCAGAGTCAGTTGGGATTGTCGGTAAAGGAGGTGAGAGAAGAAAGGGAAGGGAGAAAACACCGGTTACCTCCGTCGAAAACTCCGCTCAATAGCTAGAGCAGGCTCAACTCGCAATAGCCGAACTCTACCAAGAAAATAAAGAATTTCGATATCAGTTGGTGGCAAAATACTAGGAGATACCACCATTGCAGGTTCATGCGGGAAGTATGGTTTGGCTGCAGAGAAAAATTCAGGAGGCACAAGATACAATTGCACAATTATGCGAGGCACAAAGGACGACAGTGGAAGAGGAACATAAGTCACTACAAAACATGAAGGGTAGTATGAGAGAGGACTAGCGTGCAAGAGACATATAGTGGGCGGGTTCTCACTTTGCATCCTTGGAAGTGTCATTTAACACCCCTTTTTTTTTCTTCTTTTGTAAGGATTTTGGTCAGTCGAGTTGTCGAGGTTGTCCATTTGTATGTAAAATAGGCCTGGCGGGAGTTTTGATTGTATATAAAAAAAATGAAAGTATTCGAATGTATCATGCTTCTTTCAGATGTGAATTAAATGTGTCTCCTTATTCAAGTCTTTTCGCATAAATTATTATATTCTTGTGATCTTTTTTGTTACGCCATGAGTTTTGTTGATACTTTCCCTTGTAACATTCCAATATCGATTAATGCTTCTGTGGAGTTATCAACCTTGGTTTATTAGAAGTATTTAATCATGAAAGGGTATTCATGTAGTGGATAAGGATCATATTCGGGATCTCACCCGTGTCAAAACACTAAGAAAATACTGGTCACCAAGACTGTCGATACTGGGCGATATCGGGGTTATTGTTACAACAAGAGATTAATCACTTTACAATCGTCGATGTCACACTTGTTTCGGGGTTCGATAGTTGGTAGTGTAAGTATCGTTTATGCACAGTACTCACTATCACACCTTTTCGCTGAAACCGACAGATCAGTCTTCGACAAAATCCTTCCTGATGCTTACTCATGGAAAGAGCACACTCTCATCGGCTGATGCTGATGAAGGTCAGCCTTTGTCTATTCGGACTTCCCAAATGATTTTTAACACCTTAATCTTTCCCTGATGCTGAAATTTCGAGGCAAGTCAGGGAAAAATCTGGGTCTCTGATTCTTTGAGTAGTCATTAACTTTCTTAAGATGATTCTTTGTTGTATGTTCAAGTGAACCTTAATCAATTAAAACATGAAACATATAAGGTAAGCGAAGGATCAGTTTCATATCGAGGCGAAAACAGTCAAAAGTGAACTAAAGGGTGTTACCCAAAAGGAAATGGTCATAAAACTCTTAGGGTGTGTTGAGTACTCAACATATGGTGATTTACTAGGCGAACACAGAATCTTTCTTACTCTTTCGTTTCCCTTGAGGTAGTACTGAACCACAGAGTAGATGTCTCCAAAGCTTCTTTTATTTGTACTA